>WNGS01083225.1:0-11442 GCA_020271785.1 Procambarus virginalis
TGACACCAAACCACCTTCCAGTAAGAAGTCTTGGTACAGTTACGATAAAGTAAGTACAGATCAAGCGAGCTCACAATTGTATTGTAAGTATTGCAAACTCTATGAACATACCATAGATAAATGTGGGAAGTCTCAATACAAAGGTAATAATGAATCTACTAAACCCAACAACTCCTCCTAAGTCCGGTAAGCCTGTGATGAATGTTGGTGTTCCTGTTAATGATCTTTCTCTCTTCAGTAACACCTGTATCCTGGAACTGTCTCTACCAACGGTACAGATTCGGAGGGACGTTTCAAATTGAAGATCTTGAGGGACACAGCGGCTCTTCAGTCCATAATATTGAAATCAGCTGTGCCTAATATCACCTACACCGGGGAAACCGTCCTCATCACTGACCTCAATGCTACCACTCCTTATCCACTCGCCAGAGTCCACCTGGATTGTCCCTTCGTGACCGGTGAAGTCCAAGTCGCCATCAGGGAAAAGCATTTTCCCATGCCTGGAGTGCAGCTTATCCTGGGCAACGACTTGGCAGAAGATCTGCAACCGTCCAACCTGATCATCATGGACAAACCCCAGGTGTGTACCTCTGTAATGGATATTCCTCTCTTTGAGTATGTTCCGGCAGAGGTTCAAGAAAGTGATGAAGTTTCTCCTCTGGTTTTGGTGACCACCCGTGCACAAGCTGCACGACCGCAACCAGCTGACTCTACTGCTACCGCTGTCCCTCAAAACCCTCAGAAGCTACCACCGAATCTTACTAGATTGGAGTTCCGTAAGTTACAGAGGGAAGATCTTTCATTAACGCCATTATTCTTCCAGGTTGAGACTCAACCTGACAGTATCCCTGGGTTTTTCCTAGAGAACGAGTTGCTCTATTGCAGATATAGACCCAGTAAGCTGAAGGAGGATGACGATTGGGCCAATGTCGAACAACTAGTGATTCCCACCAGCCTACGGCCCAATATTCTACACCTGGCCCACAGAGCACTTTCTCACTATGGTTTTAACAAAACCTACCACGGAATCCGACAAGACTACTACCGGCCAGGTATGGTTAAAGCAGTAAAACAGTACGTACAACAGTGTCATACATGTCAGATGGCAGGTAAACCTAACATCTCTATCCCCAGAGCTCCATTGACTCCTATCCAGGTGCCTGCGGAACCCTTCCACAGACTCATCATAGACTGTGTTGGTCCTTTATCCCGGACCAGTTCTGGCAACGCCTATATACTAACCATCCTGTGTCCTACTACCAGATTCCCCATAGCAGTTCCAGTAAAGAACATTACGGCTGCTACTGTGGTGAAACACCTATTGAAGATCTTCACCCAGTATGGATTTCCAAGAGAGGTTCAAAGTGACTGTGGCACCAACTTCACCAGTGATCTCTTCAAGAACACACTGGGAGAGTTCAACATCACACAGGTATTGTCCAGCCCCTATCATCCTGCTTCACAGGGTTCTCTTGAGCGTAGTCATCAGACTATTAAAGCACTCCTAAAGAAATTTTGCAATGAGACCTCAAAGGATTGGGATAAACAACTTGACCTCATTATGTGTATTTTCAGAAGTCTCCCCAATGAGTCTCTAGGAGTATCTCCTTATGAGATGCTCTATCGACGTAAGTGCCGTACTCCTCTCAAAGCTTTTAAAGACTCTCTACGTAATGCCACCTTCAGTGAGCCTCAGAATGTACCCCAGTTTCTTCAAAACTTACAACACATTCTAGAGAGAGTACGTAAATTTGCTAATGACAATCTATTGAAAGCCCAGGAGAGGATGAAGACTCATTACGACCAAAACAGCAAAATAAGGAAATTTAAACCGGGAGACTTCGTGTTGGCCTATTTTCCTATCCCAGGTTCTCCCTTGCAAAACAGGTTTTCAGGACCCTACCGCATCAAGGAGTGCAGAAACAACCACAACTACGTTCTTGAGACTCCAGATAGGCGGCGGAAGACCCAGTTGTGCCACGTCAACCTCCTGAAGCAGTATAACGGTACTCCCCCCACTGTGTTGGTTTCAGTCTCCTCATTTAAACGTCCATACCTCCACAGTGAGACCTTCCCTGCTTCTCCTCCCGAAAGCACTAACACTGAGTCAGTGCCTTCCAACTCGGAAATCCTAACTGATCTTCATACCTATTTGCAGGACAATAATAGTGCTCCTTTGCCATGTTCTAATCCCATTCTCGCCTCGCCAGATATCACGAAGCCTTTCCTCCTCCTCCATGTCGACGCCAGTGGTACCGGCATCGGGGGGCATCCTGATGCAATAACGAGGCGAGGAGGTTCTACAGCACCAGAAGAACCACAGCACTATCGAGAAGGAGCTACTCTCCATCGTCCTGAATTCACAGCACTTTGCACCATACCTACAAGGTGCTCGGTCTACAACCATTTACTTGGACCACAATCCCCTAAGCTTCTTGCAGCAAGCCCAATTCAACAATCAACGTCGTCTACGATAGGCTTTATATCTGCAAGATTTCAACCTGGAGATCTTCTACATCAAGGGTTCTGACAACATCATAGCCGACGCCCTCTCCAGAGTCTATGAGGTAAAGGCAGCTCCACCTACCACTCTACCATCAGAAGTAACTTGACGCAGTAGAGCAGGCTTCGGGGGAGAGTTGTGACGATAATCTCTTTCAAGAGAGAATGAGCCTGCTCTTCCCTACATAAAGTTACTTATCATCTACAAGAATAAATGCTACATTCAAGATACGTCTGCCAGTAGCACAAAACGTTTTGACCAGGAGGCAAAACGTACCCTAAACCCCCCTTCACTCCCTCCACGCCGGCTCGCCACCCGTCTTCAACCAGCAAACGACCCTTCCAAGCCTGCCTACTCCTGATTGGTGACCCGCCGACTGCACACCTGCGCACTGCACCTCAGCGCTATCTACTTGAGTCGATGTCTGGGCCTGCTCCAGCCATCATCTTCAGAATATTCTCGTGCTCCCAGCTGTGAACAACTACCTGATACACATCCTGTTTATCGGTGGAGGTTCTTAGCTAGCGCTCATATTCTCAGCACCTACTAATATTACCATTTTGCCATTATATTATTGTTAGAGTAATTATTCACTTAGTCATTTTTATGTTATATATTTTTACTTGTTTGTTTGCACTGTACATAGCCAAGGGATTGTCTTTATTTTTGCTTTGTTTTCTATAGTAATTAAAGTTTCATTGTTCATACTTTGAGTTTTGCGTGTCTTCCCTTACTTTTGCCACAGACAACAGCCAAGCAGTCTCTTTTTTTTTTTGTAAATGTGTCAGGCATTGACATCAGCCATTAGGAAGACTGCCAAACATCCCCACTCCTACATTTTCCCGACACAAAATATAAAAAAAATATATATATATATATATATATATATATATATATATATATATATATATATATATATATATATATATATATATATATATATAATATATATATATATATATATATATATATATATATATATATATATATATATATATATATATATATATATATATATATATATATATATATATATATATATAACTGAAAACTCACACCCCAGAAGTGACTCGAACCCATACTCCCAGGAGCAACGCAACTGGGATGTACAGGGACGCCATAAACCACTTGACCATCACGACCGGACATAAGAAAGTGATAGCCGAAGCTATTTGAACCACTTCCACGCCGGCACTCGGATAGTAATCTTGGGCATAGCATTTTATCAAATCACCTCATTTTTTGGGGCAACACGTGAGGAACACAAATGCAAACAAGCCTGAATGGTCCCCAGGACTATATACAACTGAAAACTCACACCCCAGAAGTGACTCGAACCCATACTCCCAGGAGCAACGCAACTGGTATGTACAGGGACACCTTAAACCACTTGACCATCACGACCGGACATAAGGAAGTGATAGCCGAGGCTATATGAACCACTTCCCCGCCGGCACCTGGATGGTTATCTTGGGCATAGCATTTTATCAAATCACCTCATTTTTTGGGGCAACACGTGAGGAACACAAATGCAAACAAGCCTGAATGGTCCCCAGGACTAGATGCATTTGTTTGCATTTTGTATGCATCTTGTTTGCATTTGTGTTCCTAACGTGTTGCCCTAAAAAATGAGGTGATTTGATAAAATGCTATGCCCAAGATTACTATCCGAGTGCCGGCGGGGAAGTGGTTCATATAGCCTCGGCTATCACTTCCTTATGTCCAGTCGTGATGGTCAAGTGGTTTAAGGCGTCCCTGTATATACCAGTTGCGTTGCTCCTGGGAGTATGGGTTCGAGTCACTTCTGGGGTGTGAGTTTTCAGTTTTATCTAGTCCTGGGGACCATTCAGGCTTGTTTGCATATATATATATATATATATATATATATATATATATATATATATATATATATATATATATATATATATATATATATATATATATATATATATATATATATATATATATATATATATATATATATATATATATATATATATATATATATATATATATATATATATATATATATATATATATATTAGTATGTTTTGGTAGCAGTCTTTCTTGTAAGCATATGTTATTAAATATGACCGAAAAAGTAAGATTAATAATTCTAACACGAATTTTCTCAATATTTCTTATGTTTCTTTTCACTGTCGATGGTAATTGAAAAATCAATTCTCCAAAATTCATCTTTTATTTTTAATCTGACGCGACACTTGAACGCGTTTCGTAATAACTTATTACATTTTTAAAGACTTTAGTTTACACACACATAACTATAACCTGCAAACACTAAACAGAGTTTTCTTATACTATCATTTTAACAGCTTTTATCTTATATACAAGCATTTGGGTGAGGTGATATGTTACAACAGTTTTGGATGAGGTAAACAAAATTTTCAACACAATATAGACCAAACTTTCAACACAAGACAGAACACGGTGCATTGGGTAAAATGGTATAAATTAAAGAGAAGAATGGAAATAACTGCAAAGGGCCTATTGGCACATATTTCTTGATGCTTCTATATTGGTGCGAAGTCTTGAAGTGGATAGAATATAGTTGTGCATTAATTGGATGTTCATTACTGGTGTTGACTTCTTGGTGTGTAGTGCCTTGCAGATATCAAGCCGCCTGCTATCGCTGCATCTATCGATGATTTCTGTGTTGTTTGTTAACAAACAACACAGAAATCATCGATAGATACAGCGATAGCAGTATCCGATATTTTGGAGAACTGATTTTTCAATTACCATCGACATTGAAAAGAAACATAAGAAATATTGAGAAAATTCGTGCTAGAATTATTAACCTTACTTTTACGGTCATATTTAATTATATATATATATATATATATATATATATATATATATATATATATATATATATATATATATATATATATATATATATATATATATATATTGTGACGGTAAAGTGTTGGAGTATGGTGTTCGGCAGTCTTCCAATGGCAGATGTCAATGCCTGGCCACATATACGAATAAAAAAAAGACTGCTTGCCTGATAGTCTGTGGTAAGGTAAGGTAAGACACACAAAACAAAATATGATCAACGAAATTTAATTACTCTAGAAAACAAAGTTAAACAAAGACAATTCCTTGGCTGAGCAAAGTGCAAATTTAACAAGTGAAAAAAAACGTAACATAAAAATGAATACTGATTTACGTTAACAAGAGGACAATATGAAATATATAAATGGACAATATATAAAATGGTGCTGGGAATATATGCGCAAGCTAAAACCCGCTATTTGGTCACACAAGGTGAATCAACTAGATGTTCTCAGTTAGAGCACAAGATATATTCTGAGGTGGTACAGCTCGCTGAATCCGACGTTGACTTGACGACGTGCGTGAGTGGTAGAGAGCTGGAGTGGTGAGATCGGCAGGCCGACACCTGGTAGTTGGCTAATTGAAGTGCAGTCGGCAAACAGGCGGTGAGGAGTGTGAGGGAGGAGGGGGTGCAGGTGCGTGTGGCTGTCTTGATATTTGTTTTTGCTACTGTAGAACGTATCTTGAATGTAGCTTTGAACGTGACGATTGAAGGAAAGAGCAGGCTCAATCTCTTCGAAGAGATTATTGTCACAACTCTCCCCCGAAGCCTGCGGTTCCGGTGAAGTCACGTTCTCGGGAGGTAGAGTGGTAGGTGGAGCAGGCTCTACCTCAGTGACGCTGGAGAGGGCGTCTGATATGATGTAGTCAGACTCGTGGGTGTAGCAATCTCCAGGCTGAAATGTTGCAGCTAGCAAGCCCATTGTAGAAGTAGTCGATGGTTGAGTTGGGCTGGCTGCAGGAAGTGAAGAGGGTTGTGTTCCGTGTAGATGGTGGTGGACCGAGTACTTCGCAGGTATGGTGCAAAGTGCTACCTGTTCAGGACGAGGAGAAGCTCCTTTTTGATCGTGTTGTAGTTTCTGGTAGTTGGTAGGTAGAATTTTTTCGCCTTGTTGTACCAGATCACCCTCGATGCCGGTACCACTGGCGTCGATATGGAGGATGAGAGACTTGGTGATATCTGGCGAGGCGAGAGTAGTATTAGAACAAGGTAAAGGAGCACAATTATTGTTCCGAAGTAATTATGGATGTAAGTAAGGATTTCCGAGTTGGAAAGCGCTGTCTTAGTGTCAGTGCTTTCGGAAGGAGAGGCAGGGAAGGTCTCACTGTGGCTGTATGGACCTGTAAAGGTGGAGAGGTTTAGTAGCACAGTGGGAGGAGTACCATGATAGAGCTTTAGCAAGTTGATGTGGCACAGCTGGGTCTTCCGCCGCCTATCGGGGGTCTCGAGAACGTAGTTGTAGTTATTCCGGCACTCCTTAACACGGTAGGGTCCTGAAAACCTGTTTTGCAAAGGAGAACCTGGGATAGGGAAATAGGCGAGTACTAAGTCTCCCGGTTTAAACTTCCTTACTTGGCATTGCTGGTCGTAACGAGTCTTCATCCTCTCTTGGGCTTTCAGTAGGTTGTTTCTGGCAAAGGAATGGACCCTCTCTAGAATGTGTCGGAGGTTTTGAAGAAACTGGGGCACATTCTGATGCTCACTGAAGGTGGCATCACATAGAGAATCCTTGAAAGCCTTGAGAGGTGTACGGCACTTACGTTCGTAGAGCATCTCATAAGGAGATACTCCTAGTGACTCGTTGGGAAGACTTCTGAAAATACACACGATGAGATCAAGTTTCCTATCCCAATCCTTAGAGGTTTCATTGCAAAACTTTTTTATGAGTGCTTTGATAGTCTGATGACTACGCTCAAGAGAACCCTGTGAAGCAGGATGATAGGGGCTGGACAGTACCTGTTTGATGTTGAACTCCTCCAGAGTCCGTTTGAAGAGATCACTGGTGAAGTTGGTGCCACAGTCGCTCTGAATCTCCCTCGGAAATCCATACTGGGTGAAGATCTTCAGCAAATTTTTTTTACCACTGTAGCAGCCGTAATGTTTTTCACTGGAACTGCTATGGGGAATCTGGTGGTAGGACACAGGATGGTTAAGATATAGGCGTTGCCGGAACTGGTCCGAGGCAAAGGACCAACACAGTCAATAATAAGTCTGTGGAACGGTTCCTCAGGCACCTGGATGGGTGTCAGTGGTGCTCTGGGGATAGAAACGTTCAGTTTACCTGCCATCTGACACACGTGGCATTGCTTTACCTGTTGTTTGACATCATTAACCATACCTGGCCAGTAGTAGTCTTGTCGAATCCCATGGTAGGTCTTGTTAAACCTGTAGTGTGATAGTACTCCGTGGGCCAGGTGTAGAATCGTGGGCCGCAGGCTGGTAGGAATCACTAGTTGTTCAACGTTTGCCCAATCGTCCTCCTCCTTCAGTTTACTGGGTCTGTATCTACGATAGAGTAACTCGTTCTCCCAGAAGAACCCAGGAATACTGTCAGATTGAGTCTCAGCCTGAAAGAATAATGGTGTCAAGGTAAGATCTTCCCTCTGTAACTTACGGAACTCCAAAGCGGTCAAATTTGTGGGTAGTTTCAGAGGGTCTTGAGGGACAGCGGTAGCAGTAGAGTCAGCTGGCTGCGGTCGTGCTGCTTGAGCACGGGTGGTCACCATCACAGGAGGAGAAACTTCATCACTCTCTTGAACCTTTGCTGGAACATGCTCAAAAATCGGATTATCCAACACAGAGGTACACACCTGGGGTTTGTCCTTGACGATCAGGTTCGTCGGTTGCAGGTCTTCTGCCAAGTCGTTGCCCAGGAGAAGTTGCACTCCAGGCATGGGAAAAGGCTTTTCCCTGACGGCGACTTGGACTTCACCGGTCACGAAGGGACAATCCAGGTGGACTCTGGCGAGAGGATAAGGAGTAGTAGCAGTGAGGTCAGTGATGAAGACTGTTTCTCCAGTGTAGGCGACGTTGGGCACAGCTGATTTCAAGACGATCGATTGAAGAGCCGCTGTGTCCCTCAAGATCTTAAGTCCAAAACGTCCCTCAGAATCTGAACCGTTGGTAGTGATAGTTCCTGGATACAGATGTTTACTGAAGAGAGAAAGATCATTAACATGAACACCAACATTCATTACAGGCTTACCGGACTTAGGAGGAGTCTGTTTGGGTTTGGTGGATTCAGTAGTACCTTGTATTGAGACTTACCACATTTTTCTATGGTATGTCCATAGAGTCTACAATACTTACAGTACAGTTGAGAGGTACCTTGATCGGGGCTCACTTTCTCGTAACTGTACCAAGACTTCTTACTGGTAGGTGGTTCTGGTGTCAGCCGGTGGATGAGGCTGTAAGTGTCAGCCGACTTCGCACATTTCACTAAGTCGGTCTCTTCCTTATCTGCTAAGTATAAACGGACAGGAGGAGGTACACGCCTCAAGAATTCTTCAACCAGCATGAGGTTGACGAGTTCTGGAAAAGTAGAGACATGTGCTGCCTCCAGCCATTTCATAAAATATCTCCGTTTGGTGTTGGCAAATTCTAAGAAGGTGGTGGTACTTGCCTTTATGTTGTCACGGAATTTTCGTCGGTAGCTTTCGGTGGAGAGAAGGTAGGCGTCCAACACGGCTTGCTTCAGGGCTGGGAAGTCATTCTCAGACGCCAAAGTGCTGAGTGTGACTGCTGCTCTACCTGTAAGATGTACTCGGAGAAGGGTAGCCCATTGGTCGTTAGGCCAACTAAGTTGATTAGCAAGGGTCTCAAAAGTTGTAAAAAAAACATCAACCTCCGTTTCTACGAACGGTGGCATTAACTTACTTGCATGGGAGACATTGAAACTTGGAGGAAGACTAGCTGCAGCTTGCTGGCGTTGAGCTTGGTGGTAGTGTCCAACGTGTGTTCTCTGTCACGACATTCTAGAGCCAGAGCCACTTGCTGTTTTTCATGCTCGCGTTGCATCTCTAGTTGTCGTCGTTTTGTTTCAAGTTGTACTTTTCACGCTCTCTGAATAGGCCAACTCACGTTCTTCGTCCTTGGAGGAGGAGGGCCTCTCTTTCACTTTTCTTCCTCAGCAATGCTGCCTCTCTTTCCTTGAGCTGGAGCTCTCTTTCTGTTCTTCCTTTCTGATGGCAGCTTCACGCTCCCTGATTGCAGCTGCTTCCTTTTGTTGCTCCCCGTCGATCTTAGCAAGTTCGAGTTTGAGCTTCATTGCTGTCAAATCATGCTTATCTGAAATAGTGTATTGTTCGTGAGTATCAGAGTCTATAATCCCTTCTTCCACAGTGATCCAAAAGTATATTATGTATTCATATTTGTTGGCTCCATGGGGAACTTCTAGGTGATACTCATGTGCAAGAGTTAACAAGTCGACCCTCTTAGCATGACGTAAGTTCCCTATTTCACCTTCTGGATCTGTCTGGAAAGCTTGCATACGAAACATGGTGAAAATAGCAAATAAATGTGACACGAATATACTGTGGTGATATGGTGAATGTCAGAAACAGGAAAACGTGGCAACTGGTACCTATCCTGTGAAATTGTTAACAATTAAAGTTAATTCAAGATGGTAAATGATTAAGGTCGCAGGAAATCTTGTACCCGGTACTCACTGTGGGAGGATAAGGGCAAGAAAATCCTACTAATTAGTTGAAACTGAGTTTCGAAAACAAATGAAACACTTAATGGTTCCAAAGTAAATTAGGTAGTCCAAGAATGTAGGCATACCTTGCCGAGTCACTATAGAACATAAGCAAGTTTTTCCCACTGAAATTAATATGATACTTACAGAATTAGCGAACTTTGTGCTCTGCAAAAAAGAAAGAAAGCTAATTCCCTACCTAAGTAAGTACCATCAATTCTGACCGACGAGTAGGGGTGCGAGTGTCAACTGGTGACGAGAACTATTGGCGAGGTCCCAACTCGTCAATAAAAGTCCGTGCGAGAGGAACTATGGCCCTCTTTATCCTCCTAGAGTCGGATTGCAGAAATTAGGTGCTATTGACCCGGACAGACCACAGTACCAGGGTACCTATATGATGATCTGCCGAAAATATGAGAAATATCTGAGGGACAAAAGATGTTAAACACGGGTAATAACACGGAGGGAGAGACGACCAATTAAGAGTATGACTGCGGCCTACAGTCACCACGTAATCCAAAGTTGTCTCACACTCACCATATGCTACTCCCGAATGCACAATATACACAGCACCATATGAATAATAAAAGTGATTAGTGAAAATATTGAAAGCAAGGGAATAAAAGCCAAGTACGCTTACCACAATTACCAATACCTGAGTGAAGCTCCTGGACAGGCCCCAAGTATATGTGACGGTAAAGTGTTGGAGTATGGTGTTTCGGCAGTCTTCCAATGGCAGATGTCAATGCCTGGCCACATACACGAAAAAAAAAAAGACTGCTTGCCTGATAGTCTGTGGTAAGGTAAGGTAAGACACACAAAACACAAATATGAACAATGAAATTTAATTACTCTAGAAAACAAATTAAAAAAAAGACAATTCCTTGGCTGAGCAAAGTGCAAATTTAACAAGTGAAAAAAACTAACATAAAAATGAATACTGATTTACGTTAACAATGGACAATATGAAATAAAATGACAATATATAAATGGTGCTGGGAATATATGCGCAAGCTAAAAACCGCTATTGATCACACGAGGTGAATCAACTAGATGTTCTCAGCTAGAGCACAAGATATTCTGAGGTGGTACAGCTCGCTGACTCCAACGTTGACTTGACGACGTGCGTGAGTGGAGAGCTGGAGTGGTGAGATCTCGAGCAGCCAATGAGAATACGGCAGCCCACACTGGTAGTTTGCTATTGAAGTGCAGTCGGCGAACAGGCGGTGAGGAGTGTGAGGGGGGAGGGTGTGCAGGTGCGTGTGGCTGTCTTGATATACGTTTTTGCTACTGTAGAACGTATCTTGAATGTAGCTTTGAACGTGACGATTGTAGGAAGAGCAGGCTCAATCTCTTGGAAGAGATTATCGTCACAATATATAT
>WNGS01083231.1:0-13770 GCA_020271785.1 Procambarus virginalis
TTTCGTAATTTCTGGGTGAAGAAAAGATGTGGATTACTATAGAAGTATTACACTTATTTAAAAACAATTTGCACGACGTTTTGAACCTCCATGGTTCATTTCAAGTGAGGAAATGTTACAATGTGGTTTGATTATATACCCGCACTGGGTCAGGTGATAAAACAATAAAGGTGAAAACATAGGGGATACATAGGGGATACATAGGGGGTAATGGGGTGAAACATAGAGGTAACCGCAGAAGGCCTATTGGCCCATACGAGGCAGCTGGCATCTACATACAAAGATTAATCCAGTGTAATTGGCCTGTTATGTTGAACATTGTCTTCTGTGTTGGCATCGTTATGTTCTGGTCTTGTCCTTACTCTCATTGTGAGAAGAGTAAATAGTTCCGTGATTTGGGTGTTCATGGTAGGTTGTTCTGTTCTTATGTGAATTGCTTCAAGAATTTGTAATCTTCTTGCATCTTGGGTTCTGTCTATTATGCATGTATTCTTGTTCAACATTTCTCTTGTTAGGGTGATGTCATGGGCTTGTCTCATGTGATTCCTAGGGGCACCGGATTGAAGATGGCATGTCAAACGCCTCGTCAGCTTGGTCGACGTCATACCTATGTACTTAGATTGAAGGTTACATCCTTCGTGGGGGCAAGTGTACATGTATACAACGCTTGACTGCTGTAGAGGGTTCTCTGTCGGCTTCGGGCTGTTTTTGATAAGGAGTTCGGAAGTCTTCTTGGTTTTATAGAATATTGTCAGGTTTATGTTTTGGTTAGGAGTAGTGCTTTTTACTCCTTTACGGATTATTTCTTTCATTATTCTTTCTTCTTTTGTATGTTCACTGTGCATGGTTGATTTGTAATATAATTTTATTGGAGGTATTGTGGTTTCTGTTCTAGGTTCTGGATTATACCAACGGTCCAAGTGTCTTCTTATAGCAGCGTTTATTTCCGCGTTGCTATATCCATTGTTCACCAATACCTGAGTTACTCTTTCAAACTCTCTACTCACGTTGCTCCATTCAGAGCAGTGGGTAAGCGCTCGACGAATATAAGCATTGAGAACACTGGCTTTGTATCTTTGGGGGCACTCACTTCTACCGTTCAGGCATAATCCTATGTTGGTGGGTTTGGTATATACGTTGGTGCTAAAGAGGTTCCTGTTTTTTGTTATTGTACTAATAACAAAAACAGGAACCTCTTTAAGCACCAACGTATATACCAAACCCACCAACATAGGATTATGCCTGAACGGTAGAAGTGAGTGCCCCAAAGATACAAAGCCAGTGTTCTCAATGCTTATATTCGTCGAGCGCTTACCCACTGCTCTGAATGGAGCAACGTGAGTAGAGAGTTTGAAAGAGTAACTCAGGTATTGGTGAACAATGGATATAGCAACGCGGAAATAAACGCTGCTATAAGAAGACACTTGGACCGTTGGTATAATCCAGAACCTAGAACAGAAACCACAATACCTCCAATAAAATTATATTACAAATCAACCATGCACAGTGAACATACAAAAGAAAAAGAATAATGAAAGAAATAATCCGTAAAGGAGTAAAAAGCACTACTCCTAACCAAAACATAAACCTGACAATATTCTATAAAACCAAGAAGACTTCCGAACTCCTTATCAAAAACAGCCTGAAGCCGACAGAGAACCCTCTACAGCAGTCAAGCGTTGTATACATGTACACTTGCCCCACGAAGGATGTAACCTTCAATCTAAGTACATAGGTATGACGTCGACCAAGCTGACGAGGCGTTTGACATGCCATCTTCAATCCGGTGCCCCTAGGAATCACATGAGACAAGCCCATGACATCACCCTAACAAGAGAAATGTTGAACAAGAATACATGCATAATAGACAGAACCCAAGATGCAAGAAGATTACAAATTCTTGAAGCAATTCACATAAGAACAGAACAACCTACCATGAACCCCAAATCACGGAACTATTTACTCTTCCCACAATGAGAGTAAGGACAAGACCAGAACATAACGATGCCAACACAGAAGACAATGTTCAACATAACAGGCCAATTACACTGGATTAATCTTTGTATGTAGATGCCAGCTGCCTCGTATGGGCCAATAGGCCTTCTGCGGTTACCTCTATGTTTCACCCATTTACCCCCTATGTATCCCCTATGTATCCCCTATGTTTTCACCTTTATTGTTTTATCACCTGACCCAGTGCGGGTATATAATCAAACCACATTGTAACATTTCCTCACTTGAAAATGAACCATGGAGGTTCGAAACATCGTGCAAATTGTTTAAATAAGTGTAATACATTCTATAGTAATCCACATCTTTTCTTCACCCAGAAATTACGAAAATGAGTTTTGGAGAACTCCTGTTTCAGCTAAGCCCTGATGCTAAGAAAATAGTTAGAGGGATAGAAGCCCTAAATCAGAAGATAGTAAATATATTATATATATATAATATATATATATATATATATATATATATATATATATATATATATATATATATGCGAACAAGCCTGAATGGTCCCCAGGACTATATGCGAATGAAAACTCACACCCCAGAAGTGACTCGAACCCATACTCCCAGGAGCAACGCAACTGGTATGTACAAGACGCCTTAAACCACTTGACCATCACGACCGGACAAAATGAGGTGATAGCCGAAGCTATTTGAACCACCCACCGCCGGCACTCGGATGGTTATCTTGGGCATAGAATTTTACCAAATCACCTCATTCATTGGGGCACACGTGAGGAACACAAATGCGAACAAGCCTGAATGGTCCCCAGGACTATATGCGAATGAAAACTCACACCCCAGAAGTGACTCGAACCCATACTCCCAGGAGCAACGCAACTGGTATGTACAAGACGCCTTAAACCACTTGTACATACCAGTTGCGTTGCTCCTGGGAGTATGGGTTCGAGTCACTTCTGGGGTGTGAGTTTTCATTCGCATATAGTCCTGGGGACCATTCAGGCTTGTTCGCATTTGTGTTCCTCACGTGTGCCCCAATGAATGAGTGATTTGGTAAAATGCTATGCCCAAGATAACCATCCGAGTGCCGGCGGTGGGGTGGTTCAAATAGCTTCGGCTATCACCTCATTTTGTCCGGTCGTGGTCAAGTGGTTTAAGGCGTCTTGTACATACCAGTTGCGTTGCTCCTGGGAGTATGGGTTCGAGTCACTTCTGGGGTGTGAGTTTTCATTCGCATATAGTCCTGGGGACCATTCAGGCTTCTTCGCATTTGTGTTCCTCACATGTGCCCCAATGAATGAGGTGATTTGGTAAAATGCTATGCCCAAGATAACCATCCGAGTGCCGGCGGTTGGGTGGTTCAAATAGCTTCGGCTATCACCTCATTTTGTCCGGTCGTGATGGTCAAGTGGTTTAAGGCCACTTGTACATACCAGTTGCGTTGCTCCTGGGAGTATGGGTTCGAGTCACTTCTGGGGTGTGAGTTTTCATTCGCATATAGTCCTGGGGACCATTCAGGCTTGTTCGCATTTGTGTTCCTCACGTGTGCCCCAATGAATGAGGTGATTTGGTAAAATGCTATGCCCAAGATAACCATCCGAGTGCCGGCGGTGGGGTGGTTCAAATAGCTTCGGCTATCACCTCATTTTGTCCGGTCGTGATGGTCAAGTGGTTTAAGGCGTCTTGTACATACCAGTTGCGTTGCTCCTGGGAGTATGGGTTCGAGTCACTTCTGGGGTGTGAGTTTTCATATTATATATATATATATATATATATATATATATATATATATATATATATATATATATATATATATATATATATATATATATATATGCAGAATAACCACATGTGAAAAATAGAAAATGCTTAACGCGTTTTCGGCTAATTCGCCTTCATCAGAGCAAAGTAGAATGAAGATAAGAAAACATTGCTGATCAGACCTTTATATCCGCCTGGGCAGATCACCTGACCACCAAAAATAAGTGGAGGAAAGGAATTATAAGAAAGAAGGTAACTGCAGAAGGCAGTTGCTGCTATTAAAAGGAGATATTAATAGGAGATATTAATAGGAGCTGCCATACGAGGCAGCTCCCATTAATATCTCCAAGTGCCATACGTGTTAAATGATTGATATATTGTTTTGACGTGCTATATTGAGGCTTAAATAGGGATCCAACTTGTACATACCGGGGCTCACATTAAGGCTGTTATTACAATGTTTGATCAGAGCAGATTCGATCACGTTTCGTTCGACAAAATCCTTACTTTTAACAATACATTTTGCCCCTGTGAAGTCGATAGAATGATTACATAAACTGGAATGTAAATACAATGCACTGGATTGCTGGGCTGTACGAATAGCATATGAATGTTGTTTTAAACGTGAGGAAAGAGATTTACCTGTCTGGCCGATGTAAACACATGCACACTCATTACAAGGGATGGAATACACACAACCTGCTACAGACGAGGGCGAGTTCTTAATTAACATGGACGTAACTGTATTATCATTTTTGAACACTAGATTAATATTAAGGTTCTTCAGGGCTGGGGCAAGATTTACTAGACTCTCAGAATATGGTAATACTAACGAATTTTTCAGTTCTGGTTTAGACTTAGTAGTCTGTTTGTAGAAAGTCCTTTTTGCTTGACCAAACGCAAGATCCAAGATCGATTTTGGGTATTTTAACTTCTTCCCAATTTCAAATATATATGCTATTTCTTCATCGAAAAATTCCGGACTGCAAACTCTCAGTGCTCTGAGAAACATACCAGAAAAAACTGCCCGCTTGACCTGAACATGATGATTTGAATAGAAATGTACATACGAGCACACATTGGTAGGTTTCCTATACACATTGAATTTGAAACTCCTACCAATTCTATGAATCATGATGTCTAAAAAAGGCAGAACACCATTCACTTCGTTCTCAATTGTGAATTTAATTGACGGAACCAGCGAATTAATTTGATTGAGAAAATCAGTTTCGTCATGATTAACCGGCCACAGGCATAAAATATCGTCGACGTACCTATACCAAAGCAAATTTGAGGGTAAAATCCTGGGAAGGATATATGTTTCAAAACATTCCATGTACAGATTGCTCAAAACCGGGGAGAGGGGATTACCCATTGCCATCCCAAATGTTTGTTTATAAAATGAATCATTAAAGCTGAAAAAATTATCTTTAATGCACAATTTTATAAGTTCAATAATGGTGTTAGTAGGCAAAGTTAAATTATACCTTGGGAGTAGATCCCGTAAGAATGACAACAGATCATCAACAGGAACCCTAGTGAACAGGGACGTTACATCAAAACTCACAAGTTTAAAATCATAATTTAATTTCAAACTAGACAACTTGTTAACCAAGTCCAAGTTGTTTGTTATGTGTGAGTTGGAAATGGAACCTACTACTGGCGACAAGACTTGGACCAGCCATTTGGAAAGTCTATATGCCACAGAACCAACAGAACTAATAATAGGTCTTGCAGGATTATTCGGTTTGTGTGTTTTAATAAGCCCATATAGATATGGGAGAGAAGGGGAACGACTTAAAAACTTAGGAATCAATTCTTTATCGTTCTTGAGTACGGTTTTAAGAGTTTTGTTGAAATGAGCAATAACTCTTTCAATAGGGTCACTATTAACAGGTAAGTAAGTGTCTCTGTCCTCCAATAACTGGTTCATTTTTTGGACGTAGTCTACTTTGTCCATGATGACAACAGCATTGGATTTATCAGCTTTAGTGATATGTAGAGAGTTATCTTTTTTGAGGGTTTTGAACGCTCGCATAAACCTCTCAGGACAATTAGGCACAGTACCCTTAAGTAAAGAACCGTACACCATTCCTTTGCAAATATTGATGTCATCAGCTGAAATCTCACTAGATTTCTCCAAATTGCAAAAACTTTTGGCAATATTTACATAATTCACATCTCTATTTGATATGGAGAAACTCAGACCGTAACCAAGAGCAGTCATCGTATCATTATCAAGTTGTTTACTAGAGAGATTAATAACAAAGTCAGTGTTGGCGTGTTTGTTCCAATCACTTTGTTGAATGAGCCTATTTAATTTTGAATCAAGCTTTGTACTTACATTCGTGCAGGCAGATCTCATGGTGGTGTAACAATAATCCATCATCGGGCGATTCCATTCCAAAGGTACAGCTTGAGAAAATGAATACTTACGGCTGTTCAACACCTTAAAACATTCCCGTACTTCTAATTTAAGCAAATCAATATTTTTACCAAGCACTAAGCGGGAGATCTCATCAAACGGTCGGTCAGCTAATTTAAGCACACTGTTGGAGGATAGGGAACGGGGAAGCACTTGTTCACTGAGACATTTTCTAAGAAAACGAAGACGGATTTTTAACGTATAGGATTTCACTAAAGCAGAGCGAAAATTAGAAACAAAAGGTTTAAGAGCAGGGAAGAGAGAGGAGAAGTGAAGAAATTGGCGCGTGGTATCCATGTATGCAACAATGATCACAAAAACACTGATCCAAGTATGCAGAATAACCACATGTGAAAAATAGAAAATGCTTAACGCGTTTTCGGCTAATTCGCCTTCATCAGAGCAAAGAAGATAAGAAAACATTGCTGATCAGACCTTTATATCCGCCTGGGCAGATCACCTGACCACCAAAAATAAGTGGAGGAAAGGAATTATAAGAAAGAAGGTAACTGCAGAAGGCAGTTGCTGCTATTAAAAGGAGATATTAATAGGAGATATTAATAGGAGCTGCCATACGAGGCAGCTCCCATTAATATCTCCAAGTGCCATACGTGTTAAATGATTGATATATTGTTTTGACGTGCTATATTGAGGCTTAAATAGGGATCCAACTTGTACATACCGGGGCTCACATTAAGGCTGTTATTACAATGTTTGATCAGAGCAGATTCGATCACGTTTCGTTCGACAAAATCCTTACTTTTAACAATACATTTTGCCCCTGTGAAGTCGATAGAATGATTACATAAACTGGAATGTAAATACAATGCACTGGATTGCTGGGCTGTACGAATAGCATATGAATGCTGTTTTAAACGCGAGGAAAGAGATTTACCTGTCTGGCCGATGTAAACACATGCACACTCATTACAAGGGATGGAATACACACAACCTGCTACAGACGAGGGCGAGTTCTTAATTAACATGGACTTAACTGTATTATCATTTTTGAACACTAGATTAATATTAAGGTTCTTCAGGGCTGGGGCAAGATTTACTAGACTCTCAGAATATGGTAATACTAACGAATTTTTCAGTTCTGGTTTAGACTTAGTAGTCTGTTTGTAGAAAGTCTTTTTGCTTGACCAAACGCAAAATCCAAGATCGATTTTGGGTATTTTAACTTCTTCCCAATTTCAAATATATATGCTATTTCTTCATCGAAAAATTCCGGACTGCAAACTCTCAGTGCTCTGAGAAACATACCAGAAAAAACTGCCCGCTTGACCTGAACATGATGATTTGAATAGAAATGTACATACGAGCACACATTGGTAGGTTTCCTATACACATTGAATTTGAAACTCCTACCAATTCTATGAATCATGATGTCTAAAAAAGGCAGAACACCATTCACTTCGTTCTCAATTGTGAATTTAATTGACGGAACCAGCGAATTAATTTGATTGAGAAAATCAGTTTCGTCATGATTAACCGGCCACAGGCATAAAATATCGTCGACGTACCTATACCAAAGCAAATTTGAGGGTAAAATCCTGGGAAGGATATATGTTTCAAAACATTCCATGTACAGATTGCTCAAAACCGGGGAGAGGGGATTACCCATTGCCATCCCAAATGTTTGTTTATAAAATGAATCATTAAAGCTGAAAAAATTATCTTTAATGCACAATTTTATAAGTTCAATAATGGTGTTAGTAGGCAAAGTTAAATTATACCTTGGGAGTAGATCCCGTAAGAATGACAACAGATCATCAACAGGAACCCTAGTGAACAGGGACGTTACATCAAAACTCACAAGTTTAAAATCATAATTTAATTTCAAACTAGACAACTTGTTAACCAAGTCCAAGTTGTTTGTTATGTGTGAGTTGGAAATGGAACCTACTACTGGCGACAAGACTTGGACCAGCCATTTGGAAAGTCTATATGCCACAGAACCAACAGAACTAATAATAGGTCTTGCAGGATTATTCGGTTTGTGTGTTTTAATAAGCCCATATAGATATGGGAGAGAAGGGGAACGACTTAAAAACTTAGGAATCAATTCTTTATCGTTCTTGAGTACGGTTTTAAGAGTTTTGTTGAAATGAGCAATAACTCTTTCAATAGGGTCACTATTAACAGGTAAGTAAGTGTCTCTGTCCTCCAATAACTGGTTCATTTTTTGGACGTAGTCTACTTTGTCCATGATGACAACAGCATTGGATTTATCAGCTTTAGTGATATGTAGAGAGTTATCTTTTTTGAGGGTTTTGAACGCTCGCATAAACCTCTCAGGACAATTAGGCACAGTACCCTTAAGTAAAGAACCGTACACCATTCCTTTGCAAATATTGATGTCATCAGCTGAAATCTCACTAGATTTCTCCAAATTGCAAAAACTTTTGGCAATATTTACATAATTCACATCTCTATTTGATATGGAGAAACTCAGACCGTAACCAAGAGCAGTCATCGTATCATTATCAAGTTGTTTACTAGAGAGATTAATAACAAAGTCAGTGTTGGCGTGTTTGTTCCAATCACTTTGTTGAATGAGCCTATTTAATTTTGAATCAAGCTTTGTACTTACATTCGTGCAGGCAGATCTCATGGTGGTGTAACAATAATCCATCATCGGGCGATTCCATTCCAAAGGTACAGCTTGAGAAAATGAATACTTACGGCTGTTCAACACCTTAAAACATTCCCGTACTTCTAATTTAAGCAAATCAATATTTTTACCAAGCACTAAGCGGGAGATCTCATCAAACGGTCGGTCAGCTAATTTAAGCACACTGTTGGAGGATAGGGAACGGGGAAGCACTTGTTCACTGAGACATTTTCTAAGAAAACGAAGACGGATTTTTAACGTATAGGATTTCACTAAAGCAGAGCGAAAATTAGAAACAAAAGGTTTAAGAGCAGGGAAGAGAGAGGAGAAGTGAAGAAATTGGCGCGTGGTATCCATGTATGCAACAATGATCACAAAAACACTGATCCAAGTATGCAGAATAACCACATGTGAAAAATAGAAAATGCTTAACGCGTTTTCGGCTAATTCGCCTTCATCAGAGCAAAGAAGATAAGAAAACATTGCTGATCAGACCTTTATATCCGCCTGGGCAGATCACCTGACCACCAAAAATAAGTGGAGGAAAGGAATTATAAGAAAGAAGGTAACTGCAGAAGGCAGTTGCTGCTATTAAAAGGAGATATTAATAGGAGATATTAATAGGAGCTGCCATACGAGGCAGCTCCCATTAATATCTCCAAGTGCCATACGTGTTAAATGATTGATATATTGTTTTGACGTGCTATATTGAGGCTTAAATAGGGATCCAACTTGTACATACCGGGGCTCACATTAAGGCTGTTATTACAATGTTTGATCAGAGCAGATTCGATCACGTTTCGTTCGACAAAATCCTTACTTTTAACAATACATTTTGCCCCTGTGAAGTCGATAGAATGATTACATAAACTGGAATGTAAATACAATGCACTGGATTGCTGGGCTGTACGAATAGCATATGAATGCTGTTTTAAACGCGAGGAAAGAGATTTACCTGTCTGGCCGATGTAAACACATGCACACTCATTACAAGGGATGGAATACACACAACCTGCTACAGACGAGGGCGAGTTCTTAATTAACATGGACTTAACTGTATTATCATTTTTGAACACTAGATTAATATTAAGGTTCTTCAGGGCTGGGGCAAGATTTACTAGACTCTCAGAATATGGTAATACTAACGAATTTTTCAGTTCTGGTTTAGACTTAGTAGTCTGTTTGTAGAAAGTCTTTTTTGCTTGACCAAACGCAAAATCCAAGATCGATTTTGGGTATTTTAACTTCTTCCCAATTTCAAATATATATGCTATTTCTTCATCGAAAAATTCCGGACTGCAAACTCTCAGTGCTCTGAGAAACATACCAGAAAAAACTGCCCGCTTGACCTGAACATGATGATTTGAATAGAAATGTACATACGAGCACACATTGGTAGGTTTCCTATACACATTGAATTTGAAACTCCTACCAATTCTATGAATCATGATGTCTAAAAAAGGCAGAACACCATTCACTTCGTTCTCAATTGTGAATTTAATTGACGGAACCAGCGAATTAATTTGATTGAGAAAATCAATTTCGTCATGATTAACCGGCCACAGGCATAAAATATCGTCGACGTACCTATACCAAAGCAAATTTGAGGGTAAAATCCTGGGAAGGATATATGTTTCAAAACATTCCATGTACAGATTGCTCAAAACCGGGGAGAGGGGATTACCCATTGCCATCCCAAATGTTTGTTTATAAAATGAATCATTAAAGCTGAAAAAATTATCTTTAATGCACAATTTTATAAGTTCAATAATGGTGTTAGTAGGCAAAGTTAAATTATACCTTGGGAGTATATCCCGTAAGAATGACAACAGATCATCAACAGGAACCCTAGTGAACAGGGACGTTACATCAAAACTCACAAGTTTAAAATCATAATTTAATTTCAAACTAGACAACTTGTTAACCAAGTCCAAGTTGTTTGTTATGTGTGAGTTGGAAATGGAACCTACTACTGGCGACAAGACTTGGACCAGCCATTTGGAAAGTCTATATGCCACAGAACCAACAGAACTAATAATAGGTCTTGCAGGATTATTCGGTTTGTGTGTTTTAATAAGCCCATATAGATATGGGAGAGAAGGGGAACGACTTAAAAACTTAGGAATCAATTCTTTATCGTTCTTGAGTACGGTTTTAAGAGTTTTGTTGAAATGAGCAATAACTCTTTCAATAGGGTCACTATTAACAGGTAAGTAAGTGTCTCTGTCCTCCAATAACTGGTTCATTTTTTGGACGTAGTCTACTTTGTCCATGATGACAACAGCATTGGATTTATCAGCTTTAGTGATATGTAGAGAGTTATCTTTTTTGAGGGTTTTGAACGCTCGCATAAACCTCTCAGGATATATATATATATATATATATATATATATATATATATATATAAATATATATATATATATATATATATATATATATATATATATATATATATATATATATATATATTATATATATATATGTTGTACCTAGTAGCCAGAACGTAGTTCTTGGCCTACTATGCAAGGCCCGATTTGCCTAATAAGCCAAATTTTCCAGAATTTCAAAGATTTTCTCATTTTTTCTTATGAAATGATAAAGCTATTCATTTCATTATGTATGAGCTAATTCTTTAAAATTTTAGTTAAAACTAACGTAGATATATGACCGAACCTAACCAACACCACCTAACTTAATCTAACCTATCTTAACCTTACCTAAACTAACATAACTAAATCAATAATTTATGTTCTTAATGTAATATAATAATTATATTTAAAATAAACCAATTGGAAACAATTTATTGAAAATAAAGAAAATCACTCGGCCTATTAGGCAAATCGGGCCTTACATAGTAGGCCGAGAAGTGCGTTTTGACTACTAGGTACGACCTATGTCTATATGTGGTAGGAGGTAGGAGAAAAGCACACAGAAACTGTATTGGAGGGGACCTACATTCCCTCCAATGCGTTGTGTGATTTCCTCCGAGGCTATGGGTCCCCCTTCTTCCAGCCAGAGGTGGTACTCCCTTCCATTCTTAAATATATGGAAGGGAGTATAAATATAAATATTTATAAATATATAAATATTTATATATAAATATATATATATATATTATATATAAATATATATATATATATATATATATATATATATATATATATATATATATATATATATACATATATAAATATATATATATTAGGCAAATCGGGCCTTGCATAGTAGGCTGACAAGTGCGTTCTGGCTACTAGGTACGACATATATATATATATATATAGACACATGTCGTACCTAGTAGCCAGAACGCACTTCTCAGCCTACTATGCAAGGCCCGATTTGCCTAATAGGCCAAGTTTTCATGAATTAATTGTTTTCGACTACCTAACCTACCTAACCTAACCTAACCTAACTTTTTCGGCTACCTAACCTAACCTAACCGATAAAGATAGTTTAGGTTAGGTTAGCTAGAGTTGGTTAGGTTCGGTCATATATCAACGTTAATTTTAACTCCAATGAAAAAAATTGACCTCATACATAAGGAAATGGGTAGCTTTATCATTTCATAAGAAAAAAAATAGAGAAAATATATTAATTCAGGAAAACTTGGCCTATTAGGCAAATCTGGCCTTGCATAGTAGGCCAAAAAGTGAGTTCTGGCTACTAGGTACGACATACATATATATATATATATATATATATATATATATATATATATATATATATATATATATATATATATATATATATATATATAAGGTATATATATATATATATATATATATATATATATATATATTGGTGTATACTGGCAGCAGGTTTTCTTTTAAACATGTCACGATGCCAACACAGAAGACACTGTTCAACATAACAGGCCAATTACACTTGATTAATCTTTGTATGTAGATGCCAGCTGCCTCGTATGGGCCAATGGGCCTTCTGCAGTTACCTCTATTCTTGTGTTCTTATGTTTCAACCCCCATTTATCCCTTATGTATCCCCCATGTTTTCACCTTTATTGTCTTATCACCTGACCCAGCGCGGGTATAAAATCAACCAGTCCTTGAAATTTTTTTCACTTGAGAATGAACCATGGAGGTTCGAATCGTTGTGCAAATTGTATAAATAAGTCTAATATATTCTATAGTAATTCACTTCTTTTCTTCACCTTGAAATTACGAAAATGAGTTTTGGAGAACTCTTATTTCAGCTAAGCCCTGATGCTAAGAAAACAGTTAGTGGGATAGAAGCCCTAAATCAGAAGATAGTAAATATAGAATATGTGGTCATATTCAATGAGGCTCACCGCCCGTCTTTAACGAGCTAACTACCATCCTCTGCCTGCCTGCCTTCTGATTGGCTGGTGTCGCCAGCACAGACCTGCACCTGCACCACTCACGCCATCTAGTCGAGTCAATGTCTGGGCCAGCTGCAGCCGTCTTCCTCAGAATATCCTTGTGCTCCACACAGTAAACAACTAACTGATACTGCTGTATCAGCTGGATGTCTCGCAGCTAGCGCCATATTCTCAGCACCTGATTTTTATTGTATTGTATTTATTATTATTGTCGAGTAATTTCATCCATATTAACTTTTTGTTCTATTATTTTTTGACTTGTTCTTAAAAGTTCACTTAAGCCATGGGATTGTCTTTATTTATATTTTGCTTTCTAAATTAATTAAAGTTTCATTGTTTATACTTTGTGTTTTGCGTGTCTTCCCTTACCTTACCACAGACAAACAGGCAAGCAGTCTCTTTTTTTTTTTTTGTAAGTGTGACCAGGCATTGACACCTGCCATTGCAGGACTTGCCCGAATATCAACACTCCACACTTACCGTCACTCACGATATATTATTTAATATATATAATATATATATATATATATATATATATATATATATATATATATATATATATATATATATATATATATATATATATGTGTGTGTGTGTGTGTGTGTGTGTGTGTGTGTGTGTGTGTGTGTGTGTATGTC
>WNGS01083239.1:0-12123 GCA_020271785.1 Procambarus virginalis
CAAAAAGTCATCACACGGACACACTTCAGACTGAACTACTAGCAGAAGTGGGGAAAAACGAGGAACATATTCATCTACAATCTTAACCCCACGACTCAAAGAAGCAGCAAAACAACTAAAAATCTGAAAGACGTAACAATAAGAAAAAGCCGACAAGACAGCAGCATATGTATTGATTCCTACCCAAGAATACATGAACAAAATTAGCGACATCCTTAATGATGACTCCAAATTTCAACAAATCACGAGGAACCCTGTGGAAGACCTTAAGCGGAAAGTAAACAAAACAATTACGGCAATCAACGCAAAGAAAGGTAGTGTGCATTTCAATAAACTTCAAGCCGACTATGGCTTAGGATATGCCTACGGCAATGTTAAGACACATAAACCAGGTAACCCACTACGCCCTATAATCAGCCAAATACCAACTCCAACTTATCACCTGGCAAAAAACTCAATGAACTCCTAACTCCATACACTCCAAGTAAGTATAGTCTACAATCATCAGCAGATTCCCTAGAATTAATCAAATCTACCCAGCCCGATGGAATCATTGCTTCCCTGGACGTGGAATCCCTATTTACCAACGTCCCAGTCGACACAACCATAGGAATGATACTGGACAGAGTATAGAGACGAGAGCACCCCCAAATTAGACATACCTGAGCCCCACGTTATGCGGCAACTGGTTCCACAAATCCCTGTTACCGAACCAGTATTTATTCATCCACTTGTAAACCTCTATCATGTCTCCCCTAACTCTTCGCCTTTCCAGTGAATGCAATGTAAGCTTTGTTAATCTTTCTTCATGTGAAAGATTTCTAATTTGGGAAATTAACTTAGTCATCCTACGCTGGACCCGTTCAAGTGAATTTATATTCATTTTATAGTACTGCGATCAAAACTGAGCAGCATAATCTAAATAGGGCCTAACCAGAGCAAGATATAGCTGAAGAACCACACCAGGTGTCTAGTTACTTACGCTTCGATTAATAAATCCCAGTGTCCTATTTGCCTTATTACGAACATTCATGCATTGATTTTTGTTTTAAATTCTTACTAATCAAACTCCCAGGTCCCTTTCGCAATCTCACACCATCTAGCTCGTATCTGTGTAACTCTATCATAAGAACATAATAACACAAAGTCAACTGCAAAGGCTTATTGGCCCATACGAGGCAGCTCCTATCTATAACCACCCAATCCCACTCATATACATGTCCAACCCGCGCTTTAAACAATCGAGGGACCCCACCTCCACCACGTTACGGGTAATTGATTCCACAAATCAACAACCCTGTTACCGAACCAGTATTTACCCAAGTCTTTCCTAAATCTAAATTTATCCAATTTATACATTGTTTCGTGTTCTGTCTTGTGTTGATACTTTTATACCCTATTAATATCCCCTTTGTTGTGTCCATTCATCCACTTGCAGGCAATGAGTCACAATAACGTGGCTAAAGTATGTTGACCAGACCACACACTAGAAGGTGAAGGGACGATGACGTTTCGGTCCGTCCTGGACCATTCTCAAGTCGATTGTCGATTCAATTCTCACAATCGACTTGAGAATGGTCCAGGACGGACCGAAACGTCGTCGTCCCTTCACCTTCTAGTGTGTGGTCTGGTCAACATTCATCCACTTGTAAACCTCGATCATGTCACCCCTAACTCTTCGCCTTTCCAGTGAATGCAATTTAAGCTTTGTTAATCTTTCTTCATATGAAAGATTTCTAATTTGGGGAATTAACTTAGTCATACTACGCTGGACACGTTCATAAGAACATAAGAACAAAGGCAACTGCAGAAGGCCTATTGGCCCATACGAGGCAGCTCCAGTTAACTGGAAGTCTCAGGAAATATTTGCATCATTACCCCTATCTCAGTGTTTTATTATACTTTTGTTAAGAAATTCATCTTAAATGGTTATGAGTTACCCTGCTTGTGGGGTTACTAGGTCAATGAGACCCAGTCGGTCAAGTTTTGTGGCACTTCCACATGTGGCTGGGAAAATTAGTCTCAGTATTACAGTAGGACCTATGTGTACCAAGTCACCCTAAGAGGAAGTTGATGTTTTTTCCCCCGTTAATGATGTTTTACCTATTGCTAATCCCCCTGTCCCCATTATGTCCTGTTAGTGCCAAGATAAATGTTGTTGAAGAGACCAGGACCCCTTCAGTTGTGGTGGTGGTGGAGGATCTCTCAGATTGTTGTGTTAGCCTGGATGATGAGAGGGAGTGTGGCCCCACCTCAGCCTAGCCTAGTAAATGGCAGCCTTGAGGAAGCCCCGGTAGCTCATGTCTCACGCTCATCTGCCTGCTCACGCCAGAGTATAGTTTTAATATCTTGGATCATTTAATTAAGGAGGAGACAGTTTGTATTGAGTGTGAGGAGGAGGTGGTCTCTATAGCAGATTTATTGGAGGACGGTTTGGGAACCTTCGTCGATGAACAGTGCTTGGTGGGAAAACGGAGACCAGAAGAGTCTCCCGTGCCAGTTGTCTGGGAGAGAAGTACCCAGCCAGGGGTCCACAGTTCCTATAGTGTCTCCAAGATCCAAGTCACTACACCTGTTTTTAGTAGAGACATCAACTGGACTCCGAAGGGACTTGTACTATTTTATTCATTGGTGGCCTTAACCAGCAGTTAGCTGGGGGCTCCATATTGTGTACCAAAATGTATGGCAAGTGTCACTTTTGGAGAGTTATCCAGGGTAACTCCTTAATTTAAAATAATTGTGATTCCTGGGCATAAGCTTAAACTTGTGCTACAGGTTGATTCCCCAGTGAGTCTTGCTACTGGCGGTATGTTGACTGAAATTGTTCAGTTTCTCGGAACGGTAATGCTGACATGGGATTGGTTACGCCTCTGGATAGGAAGGTGGTGTGCCAGTGTGTGGAAATGTTGGCTGGTTTATTCTGTTCTGTCGGCCAGAGTGTTGTAGAGTTTGGCCAGTTGTCGAATCCATGGATACAGGGGAACCAAAATTATCTACAGTGGTTGGGGATAAACTTGCCTTTTCATTTGGTTTGGAGAGTGAGAGTGTTGGACGAAACCGGAGAGAGAAATTAGTGTCTCTCTCAGTCGTTGCTCGCCGAGTCGGAGAGAGGCTGCCCATTTGGTGGCCTAAGGTTTGGCGCCTGTATAAATTGAGGCAGGTGTGTATGAAGATTCTTGACTGGCTCACAGAGTGGTTCAGCCGAACTCAGTGGTGCCAGATGGGAGTCTCTCCTGTGGACGGTGCTTCTGGAGTTGTTGAGGGTGCAGGTCGTGTTGGGAATGTCACAATTATGCCCCTTTCTACTTTTAGTACCATCGAAACGCTACAGCTGCCATTACAAGACCTTGTGTGTGTGTGTGTGTGTGTGTGTGTGTGTGTGTGTGTGTGTGTGTGTGTGTGTGTGTGTGTGTGTGTGTGTGTGTGTGTGTGTGAGCGAGCAGCCAGTCCATGATATGGGTGACAACAAGTTTGGAAGCCAGTGTTTCCAGACCACTCCACCAAGTACTGAGGTTCTCCTCTCGGATGTTAACCCTCCTGGTTGATCTCTGATCTGTGAGAACCAGGAAGCACTCAAGGTGCTTGAGTCCGAACTCCATGGAAAAGAGCACTAGGTGTCTTTTCATACATATATGGCCTCTACAGAAAGATTCAGAGCCTGATGTATTTGTAATGGACAATTAATTACTGAAAGAAACCCTATATGTAAAAGTATTGGGTCATGGGACTCTGGTTTGAAGTTTTGTGATTTATTGAGGTGGTTCCCTCACCAGTTAAACTGGTTGAAATACTGTTTAGTTAATTGTTGGTGTCAGAAAACTGAACACCGTTATGATCATGGTCAGATTCATGAAGTAAATAATTCATGTTCATTATTGGGTAGCTATATGAAGTTTGTGGTTAAAATGATTTTGAAATTTATGACCAAATTCCACCCTCAGTGGATTTACAGAACTTGTAACGTAACTGTCGTGAGAAATAGTCAATGGAAGCCTATTAACCTATATAGAGCCTGTTTATATTTCATCCAGAGATTTGTGTGGTGGAGTGTAGTGTCATTGCTAGAGATCAGGTCATATAGGTTAGTAGTAAAGAGTTCTTGTCTTTTTTGTTTAAGTTATTGGTGCGTTTGGCACTGGGTTTGGGAGTCTCATTGTAGTCAGAGACCCTACCAAAATGTGATCATTGAGGTATCCATTTTTTCTTAGCGGCGGAGGGTTGTTATGAATCCATTACTTCCAGTTGCAGGAATAACGGACTCAAAACTTTTAAATAGAAGAAATGAAGTAGAGCAGCATTTTAAGAGGAAATAAAGATGTTAGGCATTGTCTTATGTTGACTAGTATGATTATATTATAATATATGTGTAGTGTGTTGTATGGATTATATATGTAAGGACACGCTGAGAATAGCCAGTTAGAGCGAGATGGCATTGATTGAATTGAATTTGAAAGTTACATAAATTTATTGAGGTAAGATACACACAAAGGGATGAGGTAGCTCAAGCTATTCTCACCCCATCAAGATGGTATTGTAAGCGGCTTAAGCGCCCTGACCTGAGGTCGGGATGAGGGAATACCAACCACAGGGAAATGAGAAGTAAATTCATGGAAATGTACCAATAATATGATTGAAGTGGCTGGAACCAGAAAGATGCAGTAATCTGGATTCATATAGTAATAGCTTATTGATGGTGGTCTTAGGCCACGTATGTTTCTGCCTCCTAAAGTAAGGTTGAAATAGTGGGATTAGATTCAGGAGTACAAGGAACGCCGCCCTAACAGCGGCGGCGGCCATACTGTTTTACACCTCGGGTTGATTGTAAACTATATGATGTACCTTGTAGTTTCAGTAAGGAAACCTATTGCATGTAATTAGATATTCATTTTGCCACCCATTGTAAGAGTATGGCCATGTAGTAATGTAAGGTAGAGAAATGACTGATGCCTTATCAGGCATTTGGCAGACAACTAGTTTGCCAACAGACTTACACAGCCCTGTGAGTAAACGTTTTGGTGTTCCATGTTAATTATAAATGTAATGAGTATGACTCATCCCATTGCTATTATTATTGTCCCATTAATTACCAGTTTAGATCTGCTTAACAGTTCTAAGCCAATGATTAAGAAGATGGCTTAAGAATTAAGCCATCTTCTTAATTAAGCCACTGATTAAGAAGATGGCCTAGTAGTTATTAATAATTAGACCGGCCTCCGAACGCACTTTCATGTTTGAACGCGTTACCTGTCTCCATATAAGGAGGGAGCATCTCTCCCTCACTCACATTTTGTTCTTGTGGCAACCTGTCTTCCCTCCGGGGTCCTGACAGCTAAGTGAACAGCGCTTCGAATTCGTAGTCCTGAAGTTCCGGGTTCGATCCCCGGTGGAGGCGGAGACAAATGGGCAAAAATTTTCTTTCATCCTGATGCCCCTGTTGCCTAGCAGTAAAAAGGTACCTGGGAGATAGACAGCTGCTACGGGCTGCTTCTTGGGGGTATGTAACAAAAAAGAGGCCTGGTCGAGGACCGGGCCGCGGGGACGCTAAGCCCAGAAATCGTCTCAAGATAATCCTTGTGTGGATGGAGCTGTGATCTCTCCCTTTAGCCTTGTGGCTCCCTAGGTTTAAGTATTGTTTTGTTATGTTAAGTAGGACCTAGTTCTTTAATTGTGTTGTATGTTAAGTGGGAAGTAAATATCCTTTTATTATCAGTGGTCTCTAGTTGTGTGGGGACTTGTATGATTGTAGATTTAGATAATTGTTTGTCCGTATCTCGGCTTCCTTCACAACGATCCACGTGTTGTATGTAGTGTATCTGTGATTAACTTTTGTTGATTTGTATGTTACGGACTTGTAAATAGACTGGAGATTAGGCAGTCCCCATTTTCATTATCCTCATTTTATGTGCCAATGTATGGAGTGGAGGAGTTATGTTGTGCTGTTCTTGAACATTATTAGACGGTCACGTGACAGTGGAGACAGGCTCCCTCCCCTCAAGGTCGTTGGCCTTGTGGTCATAAAATCCCCACAACTTCCCTCTGAAACAGTGAGACACTATAGGAGAGCCGGTGACGCCAGATACGTTTTCACCGGCAAGAACACGTACCTGGTTGATACCTGGTTGATGGGGTTCTGGGAGTTCTTCTACTCCCCAAGCCCGGCCCGGATCCAGACTTGACTTGTGAGAGTTTGGTCCACCAGGCTGTTGCTTGGAACGGCCCGCAGGCCCACATTCCCACCACAGCCCGGTTGGTCCGGCACTCCTTGAAGGAAACAATCTAGTTTCCTCTTGAAGATGTCCACGGTTGTTCCTGTAATATTTCTGATGCTCGCTGGGAGGACGTTGAACAACCGTGGACCTCTGATGTGCCTGGACCAATGGCGGCACAGCCAGGATTTGGAGGGACAGGTCTGTGCCTCTCATTGGCTAAGAAGAAATGACGTCATGGCGCCCGGCGGTTTGTCTGAGCGGACATGTGTGTCGGCATTCGGACTTCAGACACCAGAGGAGGAACTTGCTATCCCTATGAGCTCAGGGTAAGCCGGTCATTCACATGTCTAGAAGTACAGCACTTTCTGTATCCACGAAACGAGTCAAGTACCGGACCCTTGATGAACTTCCGTTGAGCGGCCGTTTATGAAGAGTACTGGAAGAAGGATTAACGACACTAAACGACGGTTCTGGACACGCTGCGACCACGTGTGTCGAAACAAGGACTGGCTGTGATAAGAGGGCCGGTCAGTGTGGACACGTGCAACATTCAGGAAAGAATTGTTGGTTAAACAGCTTTTGGGAAGACTGTATATCGCGTGGGCTTGTGTATTAAGCCAGTGGAAAAGGCTCTGTGTCAGTGTGACTCTGATTGGTTGTGATTGTCCAGTCATCTGTGGGACAATCAAGTGTGGAATATGTCCAAAGTGTGTATAGCTTTGAGGATCGCGAAATTGTGGTGTTTTGTGTGCGGGAGTAGTGAGGAAGAGTAGGCATTCTTCCTGCAATCTTGTCTTCAGGGTGGGCTGAGGCAGCGTGTGTGCTTGTGTGTGTGTACACGCTGCGCGCCACCCGTACAGAAAACGGGAGACCAGGAGAAGCTCTGTGGTGCAGTGTACCACCAGTATAGATAACGGGACACAGTAACTCCGGCATTACAAGCTGAGTGATCAAGAAGGGTATAATTATACCCCCGCGATTAGACTGAGAGTTTGGTGCATCTAGGCTGCAGCTCTGAGGGTCGAGTCTGAGTACTTGATCAAACTCGCGATTTGTGGATCACCTAACACCTGGATTTATCATCTGATCGCTGGAGATTGAACTTTATCTCGCATTGACAGATTCAATGCCAGGTTCCCTCGCTATAAGTCTCCAGTCAACCTGTCCCGTCGATCATCATCTCCAGCAGCAGCGGTTGTGTGATGGAAGCGTGTCAGGGTGCGAGAACTGTATGTAAGCACTAACATCTTCGTCCCGGGTTCTTGTAATAGTGCACAATCATTTGGTGGTACAGTAAACCACTCAATCTGGGATTTATCAGAGTGTGCTCGCAACGAGACCCCTGTGTTGTAGTCCACGGAGATTGTGGGAGTGTTAATCCGTCTGGTGACAGCTCTTAACCTCCCTTGACCTGTCACTAGTGAGAGTGACAGGTGGCTGTGCTGTGTGTGTGTACAAGTGATTTATAAACACATTGAGATTAGGCTGTCATCGTAGATTGCAGTGTATTGTATTGATTAAATTAATGTCCGTGTGACACTGTGGTTCTTTATCATTACAGAGATCCAGTAAGTGGAGTAAGTCATTGAGTGTTGATTTATTACTCATTGGATTATTTTGTCCTTGTGACAAGTGTTGTTTCTCACTTGTATATTGGTGGTGTATTGTATTGTGGCGTAGTGTGATACTACCCCTTGTTAGTGGTCTGTCTGGGGACATGAGATAATTAATCCCTCAGGATAATTATTTAAACCATCTAACGTATTTGGTGAAGTCAGTAATGTATTAATAAAGTCATTATTGTCATTGATTGCTAGCTGTCAGTTTGACAGTGTATTGAGTTAATTGTTTGTTTCACCTGATGTGATAAACAAGAATTTAACGTACTGAAGTGATTGCTAATTGTCAGTGTGACAGTGGATTAACGTAACTCTTTGATTGATCATTGTGGGACGGTGAGTCATTAACATAACTCTTTGATTGACAACTGTGGGGCGGTGAGTCATTAACATAACTCTTTGATTGACCACTGTGGGGCGGTGAGTCATTAACGTAACTCTTTGATTGACAACTGTGAGGCGGTGAGTCATTAACATAACTCTTTGATTGACCACTGTGAGGCGGTGAGCCATTAACATAACTCTTTGACCACTGTTGGGCGGTGAGTCATTAACATAACTCTTTGATTGACCACTGTGGGGCGGTGAGTCATTAACGTAACTCTTTGATTGACCACTGTGAGGCGGTGAGTCATTAACGTAACTCTTTGATTGACCACTGAGGGACGGTTACCTTGAGGTGCTTCCGTGGCTTAGCGTCCCCGCGGCCCGGTCGTCGACCAGGCCTCCGGGTTGCTGGACTGATCAACCAGGCTGTTTGACGCGGCTGCTCGCATCCTGACGTATGAGTCACAGCCTGGTTGATCAGGTATCCTTTGGAGATGCTTATCCAGTTCTCTCTTGAACACTGTGAGGGGTTTGCCAGTTATGTCCCTTATGTGTAGCGGAAGCGTGTTGAACAGTCTTGGGCCTCTGATGTTGATAGAGTTCTCTCTCAGAGTACCTGTTGCACCTCTGCTTTTCAACGGGGGTATTCTGCGCATCCTGCCATGCCTTCTGGCCTCATATGATGTTATTTCTGTGTGCAGGTTTGGGACCAGCCCCTCTAATATTTTCCACGTGTAAATTATTATGTATCTCTCCCGCCTGCGCTCAAGGGAGTACAGATTTAGGCTCTTTAGTCGGTCCCAATAGTTTAGATATTTTACTGAGTGGATTCTAGCAGTAAGGATCTCTGCACGCTCTCCAGGTCAGCAATTTCTCCAGCTTTGAAAGGGGCTGTCATTGTGCAGCAGTACTCCACTCTAGAGAGCACAAGCGTTTTGAAAAGTATCATGATCGGTATAGCATCTCTAGTGTGAAAAGTTGTTGTTATCCAACCTGTCATTTTTCGTGCAGTTGTGACGGCTACTTTATTGTGTTCTTTAAAGGTAAGGTCTTCCGACATGAATACACCCAGATCCTTTACATTGCCTTTTCGTTCTATGTTATGATTTGCCTGAGTTTTGTACGTGGTTTCCGTTTTTATATTTTCATTATAAAATGAAAGTCATTAACGGTGAGTCATTAACATAACTCTTTGACCACTGAGGGACGGTGAGTCATTAACATAACTCTTTGACCACTGAGGGACGGTGAGTCATTAACATAACTCTTTGACCACTGAGGGACGGTGAGTCATTAACATAACTCTTTGACCACTGAGGGACGGTGAGTCATTAACATAACTCTTTGACCATTGAGGGACGGTGAGTCATTAACATAACTCGCTGACCACTGAGGGACGGTGAGTCATTAACATAACTCTTTGATTGACCACTGTGGGGCGGTGAGTCATTAACGTAACTCTTTGACCACTGAGGGACGGTGAGTCATTAACATAACTCTTTGACCACTGAGGGACGGTGAGTCATTAACATAACTCTTTGACCACTGAGGGACGGTGAGTCATTAACATAACTCTTTGACCATTGAGGGACGGTGAGTCATTAACATAACTCGTTGACCACTGAGGGACGGTGAGTCATCAACATAACTCTTTGATTGACCACTGTGGGGCGGTGAGTCATTAAGGTAACTCTTTGACCACTGAGGGACGGTGAGTCATTAACATAACTCTTTGACCACTGAGGGACGGTGAGTCATTAACGTAACTCTTTGACCACTGAGGGCGGTGAGTCATTAACGTAACTCTTTGACCACTGAGGGACGGTGAGTCATTAACGTAATTGACCACTGTGGGGCGGTGAGTCATTAACGTAACTCTTTGACCACTGTGGGGCGGTGAGTCATTAACGTAACTTTGATTGACCACTGTGGGGCGGTGAGTCATTAACATAACTTTGATTGACCACTGTGGGGCGGTGAGTCATTAACATAACTCTTTGATTGACCACTGTGGGGCGGTGAGTCATTAACGTAACTCTTTGATTGACCACTGTGGGGCGGTGAGTCATTAACGTAACTCTTTGATTGACCACTGTGGGGCAGTGTGCCATTAACGTATATTAATTGAATCTTAATTGTCAATTATCTTTGAGTGCCGTCCAAGTGACGTGCGTTAAAGTAATTGATTAAATGTCTTGGAGACATTGATTGTTGAAGCAACTGTTGTTGTTGTTGTTGTCCTTGTGACATTATTGTGCCATTTCATGTTAAGTTTTGGTGTTGATTTGGCAAGAGTGTACACGAACAGTTTCAGGTTAGTTCATTGTCGTTGATGACGTGTCCAGTGGGTCGAGGCCTTGTGTCTCTATACACCTGTCAGGTGGTGGGTCAAGGAGACCTACTGCAACAGTGGTGTTTGACAGGTTTGTAGTGTCACTCTTGATTTAACATAAAGTCTGGGGCTGTGCATTAGACAATAAGTTTATTGAATAGATTGTTATGTTCTTTACACAGGTCTTTATGTCATTTCGTCATTTCTGCAGTACTGCCCCCAATCATTACCCTCTTACCAATTGTCCTTAAGTGGCACTTGAGTTGGCTAAGGTTCCAGGCCATAACACCAATCATTGTATTATAAATAAGTGTGAGAACCTGTCCCCTACCTGCTATATCGTTGGAACGAGTTGCAGAGGGAACGACCTAGTGAGAGGAGGTCTTGTAGTGCAGTAAGAGGTGAAAAACCACTCTGGTCTTCATCTTTCTCCTGGACTACGGGATCTTCGGCGGCTGCTCTCGCCTGCCTCTCCTTGCGGATTGCTCATTCCACATCTGGCCTCCCTGCACGGAGCCTGGGTGTGTGTTTGCAGTCACCCGGAAGTAGAATCTCACATCTGGCTTACCAGGGGCTAAGGCACTTAACGCTTAAAGTAATTTCCAATAGGCCGGTGGAGACCATAAGCTCCACAGCCAGACTGAGTAAAGTGTTCTCTCATCTGGATTCCAACGTGGGTTTGTTCTGTAAAGTAAATGTCCCCCCCCCCCTAGCGAGATGAAGATATACTTTCACATCTGACGTCCAAGTGGGGCTTGGTAAGATAAGCTCCACCATCGTCAGATAAGAGAAAGCATATTCATGCAGATAGCGTCTGGAAACTCTACACTATCACAGTCTGTACACCATGGTCACCAGTTAGCGTCCTAGGAACTCTCCACCACCACAGACTGTACACCATGGTCACCAGTTAGCGTCCTAGGAACTCCCACCACCACAGACTGTACACCATGGTCACCAGTTAGCGTCCTGGGAACTCTCCACCATCACAGACTGTACACCATGGTCACCAGTTAGCCCTAGAAGTCTCCACCATCACAGACTGTACACCATGGTCACCAGTTAGCGTCCTGGGAACTCTCCACCATCACAGACTGTACACCATGGTCACCAGTTAGTGTCCTGGGGACTCTCCACCATCACAGACTGTACACCATGGTCACCATTAGCGTCTAGGAACTCTCCACCATCACAGACTGTACACCATGGTCACCAGTTAGCGTCCTGGGAACTCTCCACCATCACAGACTGTACACCATGTTCACCAGTTAGCGTCCTGGAACTCCTCTCCACCATCACAGACTGTACACCATGGTCACCAGTTAGTGTCCTGGAACTCTCCACCATCACAGACTGTACACCATGGTCACCAGTTAGTGTCCTGGGAACTCTCCACCATCACAGACTGTACACCATGGTCACCAGTTACACCCTGAGAAGTCTCCACCATCACAGGCTGTACACCATGGTCACCAGTTAGCGTCCTGGGAACTCTCCACCATCACAGACTGTACACCATGGTCACCAGTTAGTGTCCTGGGAACTCTCCACCATCACAGACTGTACCCATGGTCACCAGTTAGCGTCCTGGGAACTCTCCACCATCACAGACTGTACACTATGGTCACCAGTTAAC
>WNGS01083250.1:0-11182 GCA_020271785.1 Procambarus virginalis
TGAAAATAGGGTAGGTGTTCATCCCAGGTGTTTGCGTCATGTTCAGCAAGGATTGCAAGCATATCCTTGACTGAACGATTAGTCCGTTCCGTCATTCCGTTTGCTTGTGGGTGGTAGGCTGTTGTAAAAGCCGAAGTTGTCTCTAAAATCTTACAACTTCTCTGAATATATTCCCATTGAATTCTTGACCCCGGTCAGAGACTAAAACTTTAGGAGGTCCGAATACCGTAACGAACCTACGCAAGAACGCATCGCACCGTACGAGAATCCTTCTGAGGTAATGCAGCTAGTGTAGTGTACCTAGACAAATGGTCAACTAGCACCAACACGTATCTATTCCCTGTATGACTGTGATGTAAATCAATCAAATCGGCTCCACCCGGTCTAAAGGTTCACGAATTTCAGGAAATTCCTGAACGGGGCCTGTACCTTAAGGGTATTTCCTTTTCTCCTCTGGCAAGATTGCACGACTTCACGAAATTGATTACTTCAGAAAGTAATCCTGGGAAATAAAATAGAGACTATGCCTTTAAGTGGGTTTTTAAAAACCCCGGATGCCCTGCATTTCTGAAGCATGCGCAAACTTTAACGCTGATGACCGCAACGCGTCCCGGATAACTAATTGAAATACTGCCCTATCATTCTGGCTATTAACATAATACAGGACGCCCTGTTTCATTTCAAAATCATGAATAGGTAAATTCTTTTTCTTTTTTGGGTATTTCCCTCCTTCTAAATACTCAATAATTTTCTTCCATCTAGGCTCGTTCATCTGGTATTCTCTCATTTTATCTGATGGAATGGTTTCAATATTTCATTAACTTGAACAGCCGCTATGTTTCGATAGCGTATCTGGAACAACATGTGCTGGACCAGGCTGTACAAAATCTGGAATGAGTGGGCAGAAAGTTCGTGAGACCAGCGTGACATTCGTGGGCATTTTGTTCGCTTTTTAAATGTGTGTGTTAACGCTCGATGGTTTGTGTAAATTATAAAGTGCCGCTGAAATAGGTAAGGTTCGAAGTACCTAACTGATTCTACTACTGTCAGTGCCTCCCGATCCGTAGCTGAATAGCGAACTTCAGGTCCTTTGACCTTTCTACTGAAATAGGCTACTGGATGGGGTAAATTATCCGCATCTCGCTGAATTAAGCACCCGCCATAGCTATACCGCTGGCGTCAGTGTGCACCTCCCACTCTTTCTCAAATCAGGAATAGCCAATACGGTGTCGTGATTATTGGTCTTTCAGTTTGCGATAGGCCTCGTCATGTTCAGATTTCCACACAAACTTCGCATTTTGTCATTGATCAGTCAGGGGGTGTGTTGAAATGCCAGAAAACCTTCAATATGACGACGAAAATATCCGGCCGCCCCCAAAAACCTACGCACGTCCTTTGCTGTCCTTGGAGTAGGCATGTCAGCAATGGCGCGGCAGGAATCTGGGTCAGGCCGGATACCGTCTGGGCACACCTGGAGCCCCAGAAATTTGAATTTCTGAGCCACCAGGGTGCTTTTCTGAACGTTCAGCTTGAACCCTGCCCGATCTAACAACGTCAACGTCTCAGTCAAGTCCCGTAGGTGTTCCTCAAACGTCCTGGAATATATCACAACATCATCCAGGTACGCTAAAGAATGCCTACCCAGTACCGGACTGAGGATGTAGTTTATGGCCCTCTGAAATGACGAAGGCGCTGTCTATAAACCAAACGGCATCCTACGGAATTGATAAGTGTGCCTACCATCCGAGAATGCTGTTTTATCCCTATCCTGTTCTGCCACCAGAATCGCCCAATATGCCGATTTCGCGTCAAGAGTTGAGAAATACTTAGCAGCACCAAATTGATCTATAATCTCCTGTATTCGGGGCAACGGATACACATCACCCTTAGTTATTTCGTTCACCTTCCGGTAGTCAACACAGAAACGATAACTACCGTCCGGTTTCCGAACTAGCACAACAGGAGAGAGCCACGGTGACGTACTAGGCTCAATCACGCCCTGTCTCAACATTTTCTGGCACTCCTCCCTGATAACGTTCTTTGCCTGTTCCGGCAACCTCCACTGTCTCGTGTACACAGGCAAATGATCACCAGTTGGAATGGTGTGCTCAATCTTATCAAGGAGACCAATCTGATCATCCTCTGTCGCAAATAATTTCGGGAATTTTCGCAAAACTCCTCTCAGTGCCTTCCTATCCGCCTGTGTAACATGTTGCAAATCAAGTGCTGAAATTAATTTTTCTACTTCTTCTACATTCTGTGCAACATTTCTCGTCTCGTATTGCACTTTGGATGGTATTTTATTATCTAACATGTTCAATGCACTACATTGTGCAGTGACGGTTGGCGTCTCAGCTGACTCATTGTGAAAGATTTCTGTGTCCTCCACCATGGTTCCCTGAGATACCCTATCACCTGCCCTGAAGCAAAAAGTCTTATGTGAAAGATTGACAACTGGAATGAGTGCACCTTTATCGAGCACTACAATTAAGTGATGAGGAATTAATAAGCGATCACATCTCCCAGCAACCTGAAGGGTGGTACCTGGTTGTATGTGACGTCCCACGGCTACTTTAATAAATTTAACAATGTGGTGGGCAACTCTGTTTGGTCAATGCATGCAATGCGCATGACCTCTTAACTGTGTCTGGAAGAGACTTAAAAATTAATTTGGATAGTGCGCATTATATTTGTTTCCTCTTAATTGAAGCTACAACTGGGGGATGGTCGATCATCTCCACTGGGTAGGAAGTCTGTCCCAACTGCAACCTGCAGTTCCTAGCCCTTTTTGAGCAGACAAGGAATAATCAAATCGCGACAGAAAATCAGTTCCCATTAAGATGTGACCAGGAAAATCAAGGTTCTCTACGATCGTACATGTGTGAGGCTGCAATTCCCCATCAATCTCAAAATTAACTGTACCTTGACCTACGTTCTCAATCTTTTCCCCATTGACCGCTGTTAATGTTTTTGCGCAACGTTTAAGACGTGCATACTTAAAATTGCTGAAGGCTGTATTTTTAATTACAGTTGCCTGGCTTCCTGTATCAACAAAAGCCGTCAATCTTACACCTTCCACTTTCACCTCAAAAGTAGGCCTACCATCACTAGGAGCCTGCTTTCATGTTTTCTTAGTAGTGACTTTACAATCCCTCTGTATATGCCCGTGCTTCCCACAGGAGTAACACCTCCGCGGATCTCTGTTGGTACCCCGCGCAGGGTGGCTCGAACGTGCAGCTGAGGGCTGCTTCCCGCCTGAAGAACCCGCGCTACAGTTAATCAGCTGGTCTCGCCTGCCTTGACTTAACGCCTCTACGTATGGGGACGACTGAGCGCCCGATATCCCTGTGCGCGTCTGCCTGTCTAAGGCTGTGGCGGCCTGTTGGACTAGGTCTTATAACTCACGAACGCTCCTTCCGCAAATAAAAACGGCCCCATAGCAGAAGGTAACGTTTTGCAGAACAATTGTTTGGCTAATCGCTCTGCCTGACTCGCATCTAACCCCAGTTCCATAGTGAGGTCGTCAACCCTGCTCTTTAACAGTGTCCCGAAATCCTTCACAGTGCTGCGGTCATCCCTCTTAAGTGACTGCAGATAAAAATGAGCCTCATCTACTGACACCTTTTCCTTGAATCTGTCCCTAATCGCTTGGACAAACTGTGGCCAAGTCGTCAGGTGCTGAAACTCTGACAATCTCGCCAGTGGACCGGCTATGTCCACGCAAGCCCTCATAGCGAGAGTAATTTTCAAACTATCCTCTGGGACAGCCTCCAGCATCGAACTAATTTGACAAAGCCAGTCTTCCACTCGGCGGTTGCGTTCCACCTTAACACTTTCGCGCGCCCACCCCGTACATATACGACGGCTATATTTCTATCGGTTGTGCGGTCGCGTCGTACATTTACGGTCCGTATTAAAATAATTGTAAAAAATCCAGCTTAAATCCGATTTACTTGGGGTTTGTTTCAAACTGTGCGCCATGAAATTCCCGTTCTTTCGGGTAGGCCGAATGTCACGTTGGCCTACTGGGTCACGTGACAGGCCCATTTTGTTGTCACGTGGAGCGATCGCATCTCTCTCCCCTTGCGCGCCAAACTCGCATGGTTTCAAGGATTTTTACCCGTTTCTGTGTGTTTGTAACCAACTACATTCATCAATAATGGATCCAGCACCAGGCCCAAGTGGTGTTTCGGCTACAGGAGCCTCTGATTCATCTGGAAAAGACAAGATTACCGACATCTATAGGAGGTTCTCTGGATTGAGGCTCACTCCCACCAAGATTCCCAATCTCTTGGATGCCTTTGATCAAGTGGATTTGGATGGAAGTGAGGCAGAAGGTGAGGATTTAGAAGAAGAATGTGAATTTGGGGGGCCTGGAGCCCATGGGGCTGAATCGACGGAGGAGGACTCTGAAGGCCTAACAGAGGAGTAGGAGGAGGGGGCACCAGCACTGCCGCCTCTCACCACAAGGCGCACACGTGGTGCGTGCATGCCTAAAATCCAGCTAAGGAAACGACCTCCTACTCGTGGTTTGAAAATAACCCCATTTGTTGATAGTGGGAGTGATTCAAGCTATGAATTATCAGGTGAGGATGAACCGAGTGAGGTAGATGAGGCACCCCAGCCTCCTCGCAAGCGTACACGTCCAGTACGTACTCGCCAGCCTGGGGCCAGTGTTGTGTGGCTTGAGGACAATATTCCACCATTGTTCGATGATCGATGATATGTGGCGCCCCAAAAGACCTGCAACATATAGCGAAGACTAAGATTGATGTGGATACCACAGTCTACCGCCGCAAGGACAACACTTCATTCTGCTGTGGAAAGACAAGCGAGTTGTCTCTATGATTACCAACCTCCACAATGCAGACACAAATAGAGTTCAAAAACGCAAACGAGTTCGTAGGCCAGATGGAACAACAGGACTACAGCAGGTTGTGGTGAACAAACCAAAGGCAATTATTGACTACAATAAGTTCATGAAGGGTGTTGACCACTTTGATCAAATGGTAAAGTATTACCATTTCGCCAGGAAATGTCACAAGTGGAACAAAGAAAATAACCTTTTATTTCCTGCAAATGGCTTTGCAAAACGCTTATGCATTGTACAAGGCCAACACAGATGACCGAAAGAAACTAACTCTGCTCCAGTTTCATGAGGTTGCTATTTGGGCTTTATTGAAATTTGACAAGGAAGAGTGGCCTGCAACAACAAACAACATCAACACCATCATCAAACACTTCACAAAAGGTGACACCCCTAGGGTCAACACTTGCATCAGAGGAGCTCCAGCATATTTCAACAATCCTAAGTATTGTAGTACAGGTTGAGGATAGTGAGTGGTGTCCCAGGGAACATAAAGGTATAGTGCTTTTGAAAAATAGGTGAGATAATAGGAATGTGCCAAGGGAAGTGAAAAATTGGGTGAGAAAAAGTTGCCCCTATAGTGTTTACAGTGCAGAGAAGAACATTCAAGATGGCCACTGACAAGAGGAAATACAAAACAGAGCTTGATTTTGAGGGATTCAATGAAGAAAGCATTGATATTAGCAGTCTACACAACAAGTTGGTAAAATTAGATACTATAGTGAACTCTCATGTAGAAATAATTAGTAAATTGAAAGAAAGTAATGATCATTTGAATAGCAAAGTTTTAGGTCTTGAGGGTTTAGTGAAAGACTTGCGCAAGGAAAAGAGTCAATTGGAAACAAATTGCAAAGCCATGGAAGAAGAAAATATACTCTTAAAATAGCTTTGGAAGAAGTTAGAGCAAATTTAAACATAAATGATTACAATAGGCTAGGCAAGGAAATTCAAGAGGAGAAACAGCTTTTGTCAGCACAGATGGAGGAAGTTACACAGGGAATAGAACAGTGCAAGAAAGATATGCAACTCACTTATGCACAAGTGGCCAAGGAGAAGGAAAAAATGGAAGCAGCAGTAAAGGAAGCCAAAAATGCAGCAACCAAGATAAAACAAACATTAGGCTGGAAGTGAGAAAGGAATTGGCATCTAACCCGAGGTTGGTGCAAAACACAGTTGATCGGAGTAAGTCCCTGATAATTTTTGGCTGCAAAGAAAAGGAGATAACATCTAGGTCAGAAAGAGCTGTAGAAGAAGCAAAAGTAGTAGATAAAATTGTTGGCCTCGTGGAAGGTCTTACAACCAAAGAGAATGTGTGCGACTACAGGAGAATAGGCAGATATGTAAAAGGGAAAGATCGACCTTTGAGGATCACCCTAAACGGTGCCAAGCAGATGGAAGAAGTACTAAGGAATGCTAGAAAGTTACAAAGTGATGAGGATGGGAAAATGTGGTCATTAAGACGAGATCTTTCAAGAGAAGACAGAGAGAAGCTGAAACTGAACCTCGCTGAGGCAAAACGTTTAAATGAGAGCAGGAATGAAGAAGAAATCAAATCTTTTTCTACAAAGTGTTAGGGGTAGGCAGACCAGTAAAGTGGTACATAAAGGCAAACCAACAAATCAATAGAGAGAGGGGAGTGAAGAATAAGGAGAGGGGGAACAAGTTCCTGAAGATTGCATACACCAACATAGATGGAGTAAGATCGAAGATATTGGAGTTAAGTGATGTAATACAGATGCAGACACCAGACATTGTTGCACTCACGGAGACAAAACTTGAAGATGATATTTTAAATGAGGTCATATTCCCAAGGGGCTACTCAATTTGGAGAAGGGACAGAAAAATTAGGAAAGGCGGTGGCGTTGCTGTGCTGGTGAAAGAACACATAAAGGTGAAGGAAATAATGACTGCCAATCCACAAGAGGTTGACATAATAGCACTAGAGATCTGCCATGAAGATGATAAACTAATGGTCATAAATGCATATAGTCCACCACCAAGCAGCACATGGTCAAAGGAGGAGCTAGATAGTAAACGAGAAGGTCTTATAACAATAATGAGAGAGATTATAGCGAGAGCGGATAACAATAGGTCACGACTGTTGATAGTTGGTGACTTCAACTTGAAATCCATAGACTGGGAAGCATATGAAGCTAAAACAGAAGATTTTTGGACCTGTAAATTTGTAGACCTCATCCTGGAAACATTCTTGTATCAACATGTTAAACAAGCTACGAGGATGAGGGAAGGGGACGTTCCCTCCATGCTAGATTTGATATTTACCAGGAAGGAGGAAGAAGTATTTGACATTCAGTACCTTCCTCCCTTGGGTAAAAGTGACCATGTCTTTTTGGGAATAAAGTATGCAATGTGTTATAATCTGGAAGAAAATAAGGAGGATGAGGCAGTTGAAAAACCTGACTTCAAGAGAGGACATTATGGCAACCTTAGAAATTTTTTTAGTGAGTATAATTGGACAGACTTGTTGCTAGGCAAGGAAGTGAATGAGATGTATGTCAAGTTTTGTGAAATATATGATAAAGGCACAAACAAATTTATACCAAAACAGAGATGCAGAACTAGGAAACAGGATTGGTTCAATAGGAATTGCGAGAGGGCCAGAGACCAAAAGACACAAAAATGGAATCAATACAGGAAGAGGCCAAACCCCCAAACATACAAACGATACAAAGATGCAAGAAACAACTACACAGCAGTGAGGAGAGAGGCAGAAAGAAATTTTGAAAAAGGGATTGCAGACAAATGTAAAACAGAACCAGGTCTATTCTACAAATTCATAAACAACAAATTGCAGGTAAAGGATAATATTCAGAGGTTGATAATGGGAAATAGATTCACGGAAAATGAAAAGGAAATGTGTGAAACACTAAACGAAAAGTTCCAAAGTGTGTTTGTACAAAATGAAATCTTTAGGGAACCAGACACAATAAGAATTCCAGAGAACAACATAGAGCACATAGAGGTGACTAGAGACGAAGTGGAAAAAATGCTCAAGGAGCTAAGTAAGAACAAGGCAGTTGGTCCAGATGGAGTTTCACCATGGGTTCTGAGAGAGTGTGCACCTGAGCTCAGCATTCCACTTCAGCTGATTTTTCAGGCATCCCTGTTTACAGGAGTTGTAGCTGATGTGTGGAAAAAGGCTAACATAGTTCCAATCTACAAAAGTGGAAGCAGGGAAGACCCCCTTAATTATAGACCTGTATCATTGACAAGTGTAATAGTCAAATATTGGAAAAAATAATTAAAACTAAATGGGTAGAACACCTGGAGAGAAATGATATAATATCAGACCGACAGTATGGTTTTCGATCTGGAAGATCCTGTGTAACGAACTTACTCAGTTTTTATGATCGAGCAACAGAGATTTTACAGGAAAGAGATGGTTGGGTTGACTGCATCTATCTGGACCTAAAAAAGGCTTTCGACAGAGTTCCCCATAAGAGGTTGTTCTGGAAACTGGAACATATTGGAGGGGTGACGGGTAAGCTACTAACATGGATGAAAAATTTCCTAACTGACAGAAAAATGAGGGCCGTAATCAGAGGCAAGGTATCGGATTGGAGGAATGTCACGAGTGGAGTACCACAGGGTTCAGTTCTTGCACCGGTAATGTTCATTGTCTACATAAACGATCTACCAGAGGGATTACAGAATTACATGAACATGTTTGCTGATGATGCTAAGTTAATAGGGAAGATAAGAAACCTAGATGATTGTCATGCCCTTCAAGAAGACCTGGACAAAATAAGTATTTGGAGCAACACTTGGCAAATGGAATTTAATGTGAATAAATGCCATGTTATGGAATGTGGAATTGGTGAACATAGACCCCACACAACCTATAAATTATGTGAGAAATCTTTAAAGAATTCTGATAAAGAAAGGGATCTAGGGTGGTTTTAGATAGAAAACTGTCACCTGAGGACCACATCAAGAACATTGTGCGAGGAGCCTATGCTACACTTTCTAACCTAAGAATTGCTTTTAAATACATGGATGGAGAAATACTAAAGAAATTGTTCACGACTTTTATTAGACCAAAGCTGGAATATGCAGCGGTTGTATGGTGCCCTTATCTTAAGAAGCACATCAACAAACTGGAAAAGGTGCAACGACATGCCACTAAGTGGCTCCCAGAAATGAAGGACAAGAGCTATGAGGAGAGGTTAGAGGCATTAAATATGCAAAAACTAGAAGATAGAAGAAAAAGAGGCGATATGATCACTACGTACAAAATAGTAACAGGAATTGATAAAATCGACAGGGAAGATTTCCTGAGACCTGGAACTTCAAGAACAAGAGGTCATAGATTTAAACTAGCTAAACACAGATGCCGAAGAAACGTAAGAAAATTCACCTTCGCAAATAGAGTGGTAGACGGTTGGAACAAGTTAAGTGAGAAGGTGGTGGAGGCCAAAACCGTCAGTAGTTTCAAAGCGTTATATGACAAAGAGTGCTGGGAAGACGGGACACCACGAGCGTAGCTCTCATCCTGTAACTACACTTAGGTAATTACACTTAGGTAATTACCATCTCCTCATTTAGTTCATGCTCCAGACATAAATGATGACACTGGTCTGTGTATCCTGCTGCTAACCCATCAACACCTGGCCCGTCGGGTGTGAGGCGCCCTCTCTTCACGTCTACACCTCGTGCTGAAGCCAACCATGAATCTGATGAAGATATTTCATCTGCTACACTGTTGTTTGAAGACAATGGTGAGAGCGACGATTCAGACTGTAGTGTACAACCAACACAGAGACAACAGGGACGTGTTGTTTTATCAGAGACTCGCCTGAACTACAAATTGAAGCATGAACTTGTAAAACTCCCGAACGTCGCAGGTGTCAAGTGTGTTCAAAGTCTGGTATTAGGAAGGAAACTGGTATAGCATGCAAGACATGCGATGTTCCACTTTGTGTCATACCATGTTACACCAGTTATCACAAGAAAAGGGTGTATTACGTGGACAAGAAGTAACCACCCGCACCAGCTTCACTCCACCTACGAACATCTGTTGAGCAACTTCAGGAATTGGTACCTGAAGGAGGTGGAGTGGAGAGAAAATGCTCAACTTATTTTTCTACAATCGTCTTTCCTTTGGTAAGTACACATAATTGTCCTAGGTTGTTGTAGTATTGTAGTCGATTTTCTTAGGAATATTTTGATACCTAAATGACAATTGTAGCACGAAAACTAAAGCAAGTATACACGAAACACCAGAAACTTTTTGTGGGTGTTGCGGGTGTGAGTTGGAGTATCCAGAGCGGGTTCCGGTTGTGTGTGTTTGGCCGTCTCTACAGCTGTGAATTCCCAAGAATTGTACTTGATAGGCATATGTCTGTGTAGGGAATTTTATTCCGAACACTATACAAAAAAAAAAAACGGTGTGAAACGAGTATAAACTTGAAAAACATGAACAAAGTAAAACTTTTTACGTTCACAGGTACAAACACGCCTAAGATTTTATTTGCCGCAAATTTATTTGACGCTCTGTTGACCAATTCTACCCATGTTCTTATAGAACTTTCTATTGCGAACACATTGCTATAAAAATGAAATACGTAGCTCCAGAAATAATGTCAGGACAGTGAAATAAGTATAAACTTTCAAAGCGCTGCATCACAACAGTGTCATCGCTGCTGAAATCACGGCTAACGCTTCGGCCACTTCCCACACTCGTGCGGGTCACCCCGTATCATAATTATACATTGATAGGCATATGTCTGGGTGGGGAATTTTATTGCGAGTTCAGTGATATCAAAATCAATGCTGTAGGATCACTGAGGAGCTGGCAACGAACGAAAGAGTATGAACATTTACTTCCTGTTTGGGTGTCACGGCGAGTCATCTTCGTGTTTATTTATTTCGTGGTGGGATAGCAAATGCTTTGGTGACATTTTATGCATATGATCTTGTAGAGAATTTTATTGCCAACACATTGATACCAAAATGAAATACGTAGCTTGAGAATTGATGTTAGGAGCGTGAAAAGTTTATACACTTTTTTGTCTTTACACTTGAGCGCCCAGAACGCCGCGCGCACAATCGTTTTTTTCCCTGAGTGCCGCGCGCGCGAAAGTGTTAACAATGTACTCGATATGTTAGACAAAAAAACTGATAAAGTAATGAAATGGCAGGTTCTGGGTGAGCCCAGGAGGCTTCCTGAAGATATCTTACTGATCAAGTGCCATATTACTTGAGTGTCATCAGTCGCAGAGTCTTTTGTAAGCGTACGGGGACCATGAGCCAGAACCTGGCCCCTCAGAGAGGCAAAGGGAGCAACAGCCATGA
>WNGS01083262.1:0-10655 GCA_020271785.1 Procambarus virginalis
TTTGCATAATACCTGCAAATATTTTCAACTGTGATGTATTATTCTTGTTTGTACCGTGCACGACTTGGCTACCTCTGCGTTTTTTGTTCCAACTTTCTCATTTTGCATTCTTTCTCGGTATTGCCCTTATCTTTCTCCTTGTTGCTTTTGTCTTTCTCATTGTGTTCTCATTTGTGTTCTCATTCGTCTCATTTTTTCCCTCCTTATTCATATCACCAGTTTGCTCTACAATTCTGCCTTCATTTTGTGTACCTCGACACTATGTCCTTCTACATTGCCACTTTGGCTCTCTAAATTCTCAGTCCCGGGTTGTGCTCAGAGTTCGTTGCTGTCTTTATATACTATGCATATATTCTGGTAGTTTTTGTGTGAATTGTAGCCTGTGTACTTCAGGAATGTTATTCATTAGTTTGGTGATGTTTTCCCACATCAGTCTATCATTGTGACAGATCCAGTAGGTACCTTGTTTGTTTGCATATTGTGTAGGTAATCCTGTACAACTCAGGTGAAATCTTATGTTACAAATGTTACATACAATGCCTACAACAGTCTTCCAAAGTGACTTAAGGCAGCCTCCACACACCTCCATGTTGGGTTGTCGTGTTATAATATTATATGCATATATTATAATATTATATGTATGTTATATAATATGTATACAGTATGTAAGACGCTGGCAAATATGGCAAAATTTATGCCGAAGGGAAGGAGGGACTGAAAACCACCTCCACCACTGCAAGACCCCTGCTCAGAAGCACAGAGACCCAAGCAAGAGATTGTGGAACCCAGGCATACCAAGTGAGCTCCCCCCAAAGCCCTGAAACCCCTCAAGAGAGGCTTCGGGGCAGAGCCTATATGTCCATGCCCCCCCTACCCTTAAAGAAAAGACAGAGTCCAAAGGAAAAGCCTCAAAGAAGGGGGCCTGCTGGGAAGACTCAGAGGCCTCGGCGGGAGGAACAGACTCTAAGGCCTCCATCCCCACTTCGAATGGGGCAGCCCTCCCTCCCCCGAGTCTCATCCCCAACTAAACCCAGTCCCGACTCTGAAACCCTCAAATGTTTAAGAGCCGGGGCAGGGGGGAGGGGGTAAGGAGCAAGGCCAACCACACCAAGGGAAAGACTTACGGGCACAGACTGAACCAAGGCCAAAGCAGCCAATGCCCCCCAGGACTAGCCTAATCAAATGGGGCAGCCCCGTGATAATCAAGCAGGCAACCAACCTAGCATGTTGCAACTACCAAAATCCACTATGCAACATGACAGCTGCTTGACCCCCTAAGATCACCCGAAGAAGAATGAGGAAACCGGAGAGCGAGCGGGAAATAAGACCAACTCTGGGTTGAAGGTGTTGGTCTTATTCCCCGGTGAAGTGACCCAACAAGCAGCATGATTGAGGCAGAACAGGTGATCACCACTCTGAGACAGGGGTAACAAACAACGTCAAACTCGCACAAGGCAAGATAGAACTCTGAGGACACATCGATTTGTTAACCAAGCACCGATGGGGGTTTCCAGGGGGATATATTTCTGCAAGGGGATATATTTCTATGGGAAGCCCAGGCAATGGTGCCTCCAAAGCCAGTTGTAACTCCGTATGGTATCCGGGCAAACTGGCCCCTGTGAGGTGAGCAACCTTGGAGGCCCAGAGGAGGACTGCCCTACTGAACCTAGGTATCACTTAATAGGAACCCTGGCAGCATCCCAACAGACAATAAAGTAAACTAAAAGTAGGAAAAAGAACCCCAAGGAAGCACCACAATCCAGTGCACCCCAACCAGTAACAACCACTACGAGAGGGAAGATAACCCTGAGACCCAAGGGGTGTACTCACAGGCCGCTTAGGGAGGGAGCTCTAAGCGCATGGAGCCCTTGGTACCACACTCCTGGCCAACGCACCAATGCACAGCAGGAACCACCGCCTGGGTGTAAAGCCTGTCAGGAACTGAGACCAGAGTAGACATCCACCCTGTTAAGCTTTAATCGACAAAACTAATGGTAAGGTGACCAGCTCAGTGGGCTGGGGCTCCCCTCCCCCCCTCTAGAGGGGGGGGGGGCAGACAGGGAAGGGGGGCCCGGCCCACTAGTTTTGTCGACTAATGGTCGACTCTCTGGAAGGGGGGGAGGTTGGCATGAACGAGTGGCTCACAGTGTGATGTATTGCTTGTTTTCTTGTTTGCCTTGGGGGGAGTTTCTAGCCATTGTTTGGTTTGAGGTTGCAATTTTCCTACCAATTGGGGTCTGTTTTTAGGCGCCAACCTTTCTGGGTGTCTAATCCCAGTCGATGGCAGATACGAAACTTTCATACAAGGGAGTTTCATAGGCCATTGCTCGCTGCACCTTTCTGAGGGAACCATGTTCTGGGTAGTGGTCCCCGGTAGGCATGACAACTCCATATAACTGAAGACCCAGACTAATAATAGTTAATATCAGTCCAACAGCTCCACACAGAAAAGAAAAGAAATAGATGACAACATCTTCATTAGGAACCAGGACGAATTGAACTGTTGTAATTCATTTCTTTTCTTAAATGTATGTTGGGTTATTTATTTTCAGCCACATTATTGTGACATTCTCTGCATTGTCATGAAAATCTTACCAAAAAACCAGCGTTGAATGTAATGAAACGCCATTTTCTGGGTGAGTCCCGGAGGCTTCCCGGAGCTATCCAGGCTGAATGGATATGTATAACTGTCTGGCATCAATCAAAGTGCTAGGAGTTCTTGCCTACCGGGGACCACGAGCCAGAACCTGGCCCCCTCAGAGAGGCACGAGGAGCAATGGCCTATAGAAACCCCCTTGTGGGTTGGGAGCATCCTATGTCTGCCATCGACCGAGACAGGCACCCAGAAAGGTAGGCGCCCCAAAACAAACCCCTATTCTGGTGCAAATATTGCTACCGAAAGCCGAACGAGTGGACAGAACTCCCCAAACAAAATGATCAAACTAGCATGATGTCATCACGTCGCCGTGCCACCATCTGCGCAACCCCCCCCTCCCCGAGAGGAGGAAGGGGGAGCCCCAGACCCTCCACACCACCGATCCAACTGGCAGTTCTTAGGCTGGATGTCAAAATACGCGAAAAACGCAGCTAACCGGAGGGAGGGAGGGATGCCGGGGAGCCTCCGGGACTCACCCAGAAAATGGCATTTCATTACATTCAATGATGGTTTTCTGGGGGGAGCCCTGTCGGCTCCCCGGAGCTACCTCACCACAGATAAGTAAAACAGGGAAGGAACTGGGAGGCGGATACCATGCGTCCTAACCGAACAACCAAAACCAGAGACAAAACAAAGACCAAAACGAGAAGAAAATAGACCACCCAGGCCAACGACCAGGACAGCACCAAAACTCAAGAGCAGACCAGAGGGGAACAATGCCCAGGACAGCAAGTGGAACGGAGCAGAAGGAACCTGCAACACTGAACACAAACACTGAACCGTTCCTTACTTCCAGGGAAAATTCCTGCCAACCTTTGGAGAACGGTGAGGCGTCACCCAAGCATATAACCAGCAGAGTAGCGAATAATAACTAGTCTACCTGCAAGTGTGGTCTAGAACAGACACATGCGAGACACCGTACTGACTCTCAGTGCGCCATTATATTCAACTCCCCACCAAACCATTCATTCCCCACCAAACACCATTCCCCACCAAAATATCACCCGCATACTACTGTATACGCATCAAAAGATAGTTAGTCTCTTAGTGTTTGTGTCCATTGTCACCAATCTTCACGATACAATAGAAACTGGGATAGTGGCACACACCACCCTTGTGGCACATTGTGGGCACGAAACAATGGGCATAAAAGGGATAAGCGTAGAATCAGGAAAGACCAGAGGAATGACCGGCATGGTAACAGGCCCGGTGATTCGCGGAACCAATTACCACGTAACGTGGTGGTGGGGCCCCACGATTGGTGAAAGGGCGGGTTGGACATGTATATGAGTGGGAATGGGTGGTAAGAAACAGGAGCTGCCTCGCACGGGCCAATAGACCCTCTGCAGTTCCTCTGTACTTATGTCCATATGTTCAAACGCACCAGGGGACACAGGAGGAAGCTGAGCACCCAAATGAGCCACAGACACGAAAAAGAACCTGATCAATGTCAGATGGGAAAGGAAGCGAAAAGCAGCAAGAAGCCATGTGGTGGAGGCAGACTCCACCCACAGGAGCAAATGTAGAGAAGACAGAGCCCAGGAGGCTCAGGAAACTGCACAGGGGTTTGTTTTGGGGCGCCTACCTTTCTGGATGTCTGTCCTGGTCGATGGCAGACATAGAATGCTCCCAACCACAAGGGAGTTTCTATAGGCCATTGCTCCTCGTGCCTCTCTGAGGGGGCCAGGTTCTGGCTCGTGGTCCCCGGTAGGCAAGAACTCCTAGCACTTTGACTGATGCCAGAAAGCTTTACATATCCATTCAGCCTGGATAGCTCCGGGGAGTCGACGGGGCTCCCCTCAGAAAATACAAAAGTGGTAAAGTGTTAAAAAGCCAAAGTATTTGTAATATATATATAGCATTGGTATGCTTTGAACTTTCACACACAAATGAAGAACAACAAAATTGTGAGTTATTTCATAACAATAGAAAAAGTAGTTACTAACAAGAGGCATCTCCAACTCAAACTGAGGATTCCCTGTCCCGTCTCCTGAAGGTTCTGCCTGTGCCATAATCTTGCCTCCCTGTGCGATGGTCAGTGGAGCTCCACTGTGGATTATGTGTCCCTCACTTGTCAGTATTCCTAGATGATCACTCTTCATGAATGACGATGCCTGTGATGTTATCACCATATCTTGTCCTTCTCTGGTTACTATGGAAGACTCGGAGACCGTTCCTAGCGTATCACTCTTGCTGCTGCTGCTGCTCATCTTAGCCTCCGGAATATTTTGACCCTTCGTTTGAGGACATTTTTCAGTACTACCAGGGTTGGTAAATCTTGTTGCATTTTCATAGTCAAGTGTCTTCACTTGACTCTGGCCAGTAACTGTTCCTACATACTGCAGTTCCCCATCTTCTGCATACCCCATAGTAATTTCATCATAAGTATTGTTCAGAGGGTTATTTGTGATGTCTTCTACCACTTCAATTTTAACATTCTGGGTACTTCCTGAAGTCACAGAAGAGTTAATGATAGGGTCTTCTTGTTTTAAGCGTTTGAGGCGGCGCCATACAGTTGTTTTTGATACCTATAACAATGGGAAAACAACATTAGCTCATGAACTGCTAACATATTTAAAAGTCAGGTGCACACTGAGTATTGAAAACTAACAACTGGAGTCACAAAAGTGTTAAGAAATTATAAATTTATTTAAGGTTTCACATGAGTCACTCAGCAATAAGATGAAAAATGGTTTACTGTGTACTGAGTGACTCATTGTGAGCTGTAAATTTGAATATTAAGATATTTGTTATTTTAATTAATATACTGTGGTGCATTTGCATTTATGCAGCTACCCTTCTTGAGATTATCTTGAGATGATTTCGGGGCTTTTAAGTGTCCCCGCGGCCCGGTCCTCGACCAGGCCTCCACCCCCAGGAAGCAGCCCGTGACAGCTGACTAACACCTAGGTACCTATTTTACTGCTAGGTAACAGGGACATAGGGTGAAAGAAACTCTGCCCATTGTTTCTCGCCGGCGCCTGGGATCGAACCCAGGACCACTGGATCACAAGTCCAGTGTGCTGTCCGCTCGGCCGACCGGTTCCCATGTGATACTGAGGTACCTGGTCACTTATAAAGCTACCTTAGACTATATGAAGGGTTCTATGTTGTGTGTCAAGAGCTAGCTGTGTGATACTAAAGTTACAAGGCCTTGTGTCACATAATTTCGCAGCATAGCAGAGAAAACTGCCTCTTCCATCTTACCTTCGTTATTCACCACTCTACATACCTCATAATACAACCGGTATACCCAGTCGCAGACGAAAGTCTGGACACCACTACCAGTACACCCTCGATCCAGCCTGAAAGGAGGGGTGTACTGGTTTGGTATCTAATACCGAACAGAGGCTAGAAACTTCCCTGAAAGGGAGAGTGACAGGGAGCCTCTGGGACTCTAGGAAGCCATCTAGGCAGGTGCAGACTTGCCGGTTCCTTGTTACGTCTCTGAACTACCTGTTATGCCGCTGGTTCCTAGTTCCAAGCCTCGGTGACAAAGATTGTGATGTCACCATCAAAGGGGTATACATACCCATTCATCAGTCTCTCTCAGGTGCTCAGGCAATCAACTTTACGGCCTCAATGCGATGCTTGCCTCCAGCTGCTTCATGTACCAATTGAAATGGTCATGTAAATACTTTGTGTCACCCTTATTTTTGTGTTATGCAAGTTTGTACATGTACTTTTGTTATTATTATTATTATTATTATTGCTTCTGTGTGTTAGCCAAGTGTGTCAAGTCAGGGGTTTTGTGTATTTCTCATGTTATTTGTTTAGTTTAATATTAGAGTAGATTGTTATAATACTTGGCTTGAGTATGACTTCACTCCTGTACAATTTTCACACTGCAAAGGCCAATGCAGTTTTTTCTTATTTTCTATTAATGAGAAGTGTGTGTGCCACATTCCATCGGCCCGGTATAACCGCAGTACCATTTTACATCTCGGCCTCTAATCAGGATCCTGCCACTGCCAAACTTTGGATGTATTTTTTTAGTTTTTTTAACCACATATGCAGCTATTAATTTACAATAAAGTACAGTACTAACCAACATACATACATTCTCGTCTGTATTATATAGACAGGGCTGGAGCTCTGTTCTTCTGCAAATTGTGCAGTGGGTTACTAAGTACTCCATCACATGTGATTAAAATGCTTTTACAGTGCAAACCAACATTCATACATTTTTGTCTGTACTGTGTAGACAGGGTTATAGAGCTGCTACAATACATAATGAGTTATTGAGCATTAAACCACATGTGGTTATCGGAGTGCTTTTACAATGCTACCCCAACATACATACAATACTGGGGTACCTCGGTTTAAGAATTTAATCCGTTCCTGGAGACGGTGCGTAACCTGAAAATTCGTAAACTGAAGCGAATTTCCCCATAAGAAATAAAGGGAATTAATCCGTGAATTAAAATGAATTAATCCGTTCCTTACTCCCCAAAAACTTCACTTCAAAGTAAATTTTATACGTAATTCACCCAAATCTACACTACAAAAGTATGTTCAAGTTATTACTTACCCTTGTTGATGACTGCTGTTGGCGTATGGAAGATGGTGAGGAGGGGGGAGGAGGAGAGGTGTTACTGTTTGGAAGGGGAGTTCCCTTCCATTATACTGTAACATCAGCAGTGAAGATTTCTCTGGAGTGCACACACTGGCATGTTTTGCCTGCATACCACTAGATCCTGGTTGTGGCTCACTGCTTGATTTTCTCACTTTTCTCACAAGGAAATGTTCCATTTAAAAAAATTTTCCCTTCTTTGCAACACTTGTCTGTAGTGAGGCATCACACTGTCATTAAAAAGGTCAATGCAACGGCCTACTACAGCTTTATCTGGGTGATTTTTTTCACCAAAACTTTGCAGTCCTTCCCATACTGCACACATTTTCTTAATTAATGAGGAAGGGATATCCTCTACTGCCTCCTCCTCCTCCCCCTGAAGATTTGTTGTACTGTCTAGCTAGTTCAACAACACGAGTACCATTTCCTTGCTTGCTAATTCTTACCATCTCTTGTTTTTCCTCTATGGTCATTCACACATGTGATTTCTTGCCTTGAACCTTACCACTGGCTTTCTTCTATATATAATAACAACTTTTATGCTCAAATGGCCAAAAATCCGACAAAAAACTGCAAATTCTTGGGAAGAATTCAGGTGGGATAGTCACTGGGTGTGAGGCTCTGGTAAACTGAGGTGCGATCGCCGTGCTACCACGCGCTAGGTCGGCCGTACTCGTATCAACAAATTTGTATCCCAATGCAAAGTTAGTATCCCGATTCAAATTTTCCGAACAAATCGGGCTCATAACCCGAAAAGTTCGTAAACAGGGATGTTCGTAACCCAAGGATCTCTGCCCTATGTAACATGAATAATTTCATATAATAATAATGTCAGCACTTATATTTAATCTTGCAAAAAATCTGAAAACTGCATGCTATAGAGTACTACCTGGAATTTCTCTGAAGCTTGACCCTGCGACATCCCTTCCTCTTTACATGCTGAAACAGCCTGCTGGAGGGACACCTCTGAGGTGCGTCGTGGTCGGATAATCCTGTTGATGCATGACGCTGGCATCTTCCCATCACGTACTAACTGTTCTTTCAAACGGAACAATGTTGTTTTGGGGATCTGAAAAAACCAGCGTTGAATGTAATGAAACGCCATTTTCTGGGTGAGTCCCGGAGGCTCCCCGGAGCTATCCCAGGCTGATATGCTAATGTCAGACTTTGGCATCAGTCATGTGTATGGAGTTCTTAGGCCTACCGGGACCACGGCCAGAACCGGCCCCCTCAGAGAGGCAAGGGGAGCAATGGCCTATAGAAGCCCCCGTGTGATTGGAAGCATTCTATGTCTGCCATCGACCGGGACAGGCACCCAGAAAGGTAAGCGCCCCAAAACAAACCCCTATTCTGGTTAAAATTGCTACCAAAAGCCAACTAGTGGATAGAACTCCCCAACAGAAAAACAAGCAAACTAGTATGACGTCACACGTCACCGCGCCGCTGTCTGCGCAGCTCCCCCCTCCCCGGGAGGGGGAAGGGGGAGCCCCAGACCTCCCACGCCGGCTATCCACCCATCAGTTCTGAGGCTGGATGTCAAGACACGCAAAAAAACGCGCGACCGGAGGGAGGGAGGGTTGCCGGGGAGCCTCCGGGACTCACCCAGAAAATGGCGTTTCATTACATTCAACGCTGGTTTTCTGGGGGAGCCCCGTCGGCTCCCCGGAGCTAACTACCCACAGAGGAAGATCAAAAGGGACGGAACCGGGAGGCGGACACCACGCACCCCTCCCCCTGGAAGCGATACAACCGGCAGCAACGCCAACCCAAGGCGCCACAGCCCCGGAAAGTCCTGGGAACAACAAGAACAACGAGCAGCAAGGCCCCGAACGAACACCAAAGATCCATGCCCGAAAGACTGCTCGAACACGTCATCCAGACGCAGCGAGAGCAGCAAAGCCACGAACATCACGGGCAGGAGTTAAGAACACAGGCAGCCGAGCCGCAAGAACACGGCTGACAACCCAGGACACCATCACAGGCGAACCGGGAAGAACAAACCGGATCAACGCAAAACGCGCTCCGGACACAGACGCCATGGCACACAGCGGAGACCAGGATGGTGCAAGCGGCGCACGAACAGGCCGGAGGGGAAACGACGCACAAGACAGCGTACTAACGGTGTAGAAGCAACACCAAGACCGAAAGCAAGCCAAAGCGGCCCCGCCAGCGCCGCACAAAAGAGAGGCGACAGTATGTGGCACGACGACGGCCCCCACCCCCACCAAAAACCAAGCCGACGCTAACAAGAGAACCACCTAAGAAGGGACAGGAAAAGGAAGGACCGCCAAAACACCCCATACTGCCGCCAAGAGAAACACGCAGGTGGGACACCGACCACCAGCTGGAGGCGAGACCACGAGGCAGACGGAAGCAGCCCCGACAAGGCCCCTCCAAGCCCAGGAAAAGGCGGAGCCGCAAGAAGATCTCGGGCGCGACCACCGAACGCAGGTGGCACAAGAAGATGGAACGTCTGCCGACCAGCATCCCAAAGTATCTCCGGGAATTCTCATCATCTGTCGATGGAGACCTGACCAAATGTAACTGGGTCAACAAAATTATTCGCACACCCTCCGTCACTATGTGATGGAGTGCGAAAAGATACGTGAAGTTAGAGACAATTCTATAACCAATGTTCCAGCGATGTGCAAAGATTTCATTCAAAGGGCTGCCACCAGAAATTGTAGCCAAACATCCCCAGTTTGCTAACAGTAGGTACTGAGTGATTGATTGTAACCTATCCACCGCTGCCCACTGGATGGGGGCGGTGTGCAGGACAAACATATAATTTTGACACTAGCACTTCACATGTCAGTTGCTTAATTTAGAACCTGTACTTGAGGTCGATCTCGAACCCATTGTTGATGTGACGACTTATATTGAATTTGTAACTAGCTCATCAAGATTGTAACTTGCTGAGCTAAATGAAGTGTGGGGTTCAGTCCCTGAGCCCATTATGTGCCTCTAACCCTTTCCACTACCGCCCACAAGATGGGTATGGGTTGCATATAAATGAACGAAACTAACTGCCGAACAGAAGAACTCCAAGCAAGCAAACCTGCCAGGAGTTCAGAAATGACGGGTCCGACGCGGGACATCGCCAGACCCCGAAAAACCCAATTGGCAGGGCAAGCAGGAAACCAAAGAAGGCGGACGGTTGCCGCCAGAACCGTACCCGAACCAAGAGGTACGAGCAACTGCAACAGACAGACAAAGAAGCACACCACAGGACCCAGGCCGAAAAAAGCCCAAGAAGCCAATGAACACACATAGAACCCCCTGCGGCAGAGGAGGAAAAAAGGGAACGCACAAGCAAGGAAGTGGTGGAAACCGACCCTCCCCCCAACATAGCAGCAAGTGCAGGCAAAACAGACAAAAGGGATGCCAGAAAAACGACAGGGGTAGACAGTACGAAAGAGCAGAGCA
>WNGS01083267.1:0-24016 GCA_020271785.1 Procambarus virginalis
GACACGTGCATGTACAGTATGTCTTAAAGACTTGAGAGCAATTAAGGATGATAAAGAGTCACAATTAATGTATAAGTTTAGAGACTTGTACACATTTCAGTGCAAGAAGCAAGGAAAATAGTTCGGATTGAAGGGGGTAGAGGCCCAGTTGTTTATACGGACTTCCCACTCATAATATAAGCTTTTGATACAGTGCCACATAAAAGACTGATTAAAAAGATAGAGGTTCACTATATTGTGGATTCTATATTAAGCTGAATTAGGGCATGGCTATACCAAAGGAAACAAAGATTTAGAATCAATGGAGTTAAGTCGCAACACATGGTTTTACACATGGCCGTTCATGTTTAACAAATTTACTCTCTTTTTATTCCAGCATAGTTGAGGCAGTTGATAGTGGTAAGGATTGTGATGTTGTGTTTCTTGACTTTAGCAAAGCTTTTGATACAGTGCCACATGAAACAATGTTGACCTTCAATAAAGACATTCTGGAGGGCTTCTGTGCAAGAGTTAGGATGAGCTAGCCTTAGCATTTTTATACCAATTTGACAGTTAATTTCAGTAACACGATAAACAACGCTCGGAATATTAAGTTCCTTCCTCATGTTAAGTATCTTTGTGGTACGAGGGGCATCCAAAGATTATCTTCAAGGCTTCGTTCTGCAAGTTTTCAAGCCCTTTAAGCTTTCTTTCAGTCATCAAGGCAAGCAGAGGTGCAGCATAATCCACTAAAGATTGATGTATGCAAGGTACATCATTTTGACAATTGTGACATTGGCACGATAGCCTGAGTGATAACCTGCAACATCTCCAAGAGGGCTTATGGAGCCTCTCATTATACTGACGACAGAGTTTGAATATAAAAGGACAATACAAGGCAAATTTTAAGGTATTTGAATCTGTTAACATAGTCAAGCTGGGAGCCACCAGACAGTTGCATCTTGTGAACAGCTCCTCCTTGCCTGGGTGGACACCCGTTTAGTATCTTTGTTTCCTCTGCTGAGATATGACTAAACCGAAGCCCTGACATGAGACTAATACAGAGTTAAGAGTGTTCTGCATGTTAGCATAACAAGTAGTGTGTATCATTATATCATCAGCATACCCAGTAGTGTGTATCATTATATCATCATGTATGATGATACATGATACAAGGAGGTTTAAATTGATCGATCGAACGATCTAAATTGGGTACTGAAATATGGTCAAAAGATTGGCAGATGCCGTTTAATACTGACAAATGTAAGGTTTAAAGGATAGGTAATGACGATAGATCGAGTTACAAGATATAAGTGAGATGCATGCATGGTGCTGAGATTGTGAAGTCGAATTATAAAAGGGATCTGGGAGTTATGATTAGTAAGAATTTAAAAAAAAATCAATGAATAAATGTTCGTAATAAGGCAAAGAGAACACTGGGATTTATGTATTGAAACATTAGTAATAATTAAGATATCGGTTCATTGTTCTTCAGACATATCTTGCTCTGGGTAGGCTCCATTTAGATATATATATGCACTTCACTTTTGGTCACAGTATATCCACAGCATGGATATAAATATACTAGAATGCGTCCAGCGGAGGATAACAAAGTTAATACCCCAAAATAGAAACCTGTCACATGAAGAAAGATTGTCAAAGCTTAAATTACATTCTCAAGAAAGACAAAGAATTATAGCTAGGTGACATGTGGTTTATGTTTTTGTTGATTTGTTTCTATATTTTCATAAATAAAGCATGCTTACTGTCTTATTCCAAGTTTTACGACAATTTTACAAGGTTTAAAATATAAAGCTCAATATTTTTCAGCTTTTTTATACAGGAATTATACGTTAATATAACATTATAATAACGTAACGATGTCGTGTAAATAACGTTATATTGACGACATATAAATGTTATATTTATGTTATAAGAACGTAAATTGGATAGGTTTACATAGAGTAAACAAAAAAAAACGAAATGTTGATTGAAAATTGTTTATTTTTATATATAAAGCATGAAAACATTATAATTCCATAGCATTTACTATTATTTTTAAATTTTTACATAAATCTTAAAAAACTGTGTCTCAAGAATACATGTTTTTAGTTATATCTAGTGGTTTTAAGAACGTCAGAAATACGTATTTATGTCAAATGTTAGAGTATTACCTTTGTGGCACCATTTAAAAACGTTCACAAACGTTCTGTGTTTGCTGGGTTGTATACAAGAGCGCCTCCCATGCCATTGCGCCACCTATAGCTCTGCTGTTCAACAAATCCCTTGAGTGTCATTCCTTCTCTGATATCCTTAAAAAAGCAAGAGTAACGCCAGTTCATAAAGGAGGTAATCCGGCAAACATAAACAATTATAGACCAATATCAAACCTACCCATACTATCAAAAATATTTGAAAAAAAATATCTACAAACAGCTCTACTCCTATCTCGTAATATTCGACATTCTTAGCCCCTGTCAGTTTGGCTTCCGCTCCTAAAAAGAGTACCAACGATGCAATTATTAGTCTCCTTGATATAATTTACTCTGCCCTTGACAAAAATGAGTTTCCGATTGGACTCTTCATTGACCTGAGAAAGGCCTTTGATACTGTTAATCACAATTACCTCTTACTTAAACTCCATCATTATGGAATCCGAGGCCATGCACTGGACTATATCCAATCCTATCTTAGTGATAGACACCAATGTGTAGCCATCAATAATATAACCTCTCCCATTCTACCAATAACCGTTGGAGTGCCACAGGGCAACATCTTGGGACCTCTCCTATTTCTTATATACATCAATGATCTGCCTAATGTCTCTAACATTCTGAAACCTATTTTGTTTGCTGATGATACTACCCTCATCTACTCTAACCCCAACCCACATACATTAAATAATGCTGTTAATAATGAACTAAAAAAAGTCCACATATGGATGTCAACCAACAAGCTAACAATTAACATAGCAAAGACCTACTATACATCTTATTTGGAAGCACATCTACAAATGCAATTCAGCTTCAGATAGATAATGTAAACATTAGCAATAAAAAAGATGGAAAGTTTTTTGGCCTATTCCTAGACAAGAGACTAAACTTCAGTACCCACATACAACACATAACTAAGAAAATCGCTAAAACAGTTGGGATACTCTCCAAAATCAGATATTATGTACCTAACTCTGGTCTCATCTCTCTATATCATGCACTAATCTATCCCTATCTTAATTATGGTATCTGTGCATGGGGTTCAATTTATTTTAATTTCAAAATTTTAGGTTCAAAATTTACTAGAATGCTTCCAGTAAAGAATAACAAAGTCAATACCCCAAATTAGAAACCTGTCATTTGAAGAAAGATTGTCAAAGCTTAAATTACATTCTCTGGAAAGACAACTAAAGAATTATATATAGGGGTGACATGTGGTTTATGATTTTGTTGATTTGTTTCTATATTTTCATAAATAAAGCATGCTTACTGTCTTATTCCAAGTTTTACGACAATTTTACAAGGTTTAAAATATAAGCTCAATATATATTTGTTTTTATACAGGAATTATACGTTAATATAACATTATAATAACGTAACGATGTCGTGTAAATAACGTTATATTGACGACATATAAATGTTATATTTATGTTATAAGAACGTAAATTGGATAGGTTTACATAAAGTAAACAAAAAAAACGAAATGTTGACTGAAATTTTTTTATTTTTATATATAAAGCAAGAAAACATTATAATTCCATAGCATTCACTATTATTTTTAAATTTTTACATAAATCTTAAAAAACCGTGTCTCAAGAATACATGTTTTTAGTTATATCTAGTGGTTTAAGAACGTCAGATATAGGTATTTATGTCAAATGTTAGAGTATTACCTTTGTGGCACCATTTAAAAACGTTCACAAACGTTCTGTGTTTGCTGGGACGGGATTGACCAGTCATTCGCCATGGTGACAAGCGCTCCCTGCATGGAGTACAAACTCGGCAGTATGTACTCCTCCCAGGGCACAGTCGGTGGGCTTCCCGCCTCTCTGCTTAACGGCTCGTCAAGATGGCGCTCCGTCGGCCCACCAAGCGAGCTGCGTCAGTTCGCAGCATCTGCCTAGTAGACCCGGAATGGTACCTTTTTCAGTCAGGGAAGCCTGACTGTTTTTTAATGGCCTCTCCGGGCATATGGGCACGCTTACAGCCACGGTAGCGAGAAGACATGTTCCTACTTATAGCAGCCAGCTTCTGCTCGCCCTTCGGGGGTGGGGGTACCGCGCCGCTGGCCCTCACGGGATTAGGGGTGCTCCGACGGAACCCCCAAAGGGATAAGCCAAGAATACCAAGAATTGGAACTACTGTAAAATTTAAATAATGCATTACTAATTAGAGATGTCAATAACGGTAATTGATTTACATTAACATTATAACGGCTATCCATTAATATTATTTCTGTATAATAATTTATGCTCATTCACTAATCATTATGTCACAATAATTAATTAACCACTTTAATTATCTATTTATTCGTTATAATTAGCCTATGCTTCTTCATTTAAGGATTATCAATTATAATCATTCATGATTATTATTATTTAATTATTTTATGTAAATAAAATGTGTATGTATTATAAATTATGTATGAATTATTATTATTATAAAAATAAAATAAGTCCCCCACTCGGTGAGCGTTTTCTTCCAATCACAGAAAAAGACAAAACATGATGAACATGGCTTTTTCAGTTGATTGGTGGATAATTTTAGTTAAGAAATGACAACGAAACATGATGAACACGATTATTTTCTGTTGACTGGGGAATAAGTTTAGTTAAGAAATGATGAAAGTGATTATTTTTTAGTTGATTGACGATAGATAAAGTTAGTTATGAACATTGTTGGAAAGTTTCCTTTGACAATTTTTAGCTGGGAGAAAGGTTATTTTAGTTAAGAACAGTGTTGAACGAGAATAATCCTGACTATTCTCTGTTGATTGACAAGTAATTTTTAGTTAAGAAGTTACAAGAAAAGTTTGTCTTGGTAAATTTGGTACTCCATAAAGTGTAGATTTCTTTAAGAACAGTGTTGGTAAGAAACATTAAGTTGACTACGAGAATTACTTTAATGTAGTTTTTGCAAATAAAACTGGGTGACTAAATTTGTTAGGGGAACTGTATTGCAGTTGATAATACTTGATAAAGAACTAGTTACTGAATAGAAGAAACAATGGAACATTATATTTTTAAGGAACATGTAAGAGAATGCGTTGAACATATTGAACATACTGACAACACATAGAATACGTAAGAAAATGAGATGAACATATGGGGAAATGATAAAGAATGAAGAGAACATGAACGAAAAACTAATGAACACAGTGAACATGTAAGTGAAGGTGATGAACATGTGGGGAATTTTTTTTTTAGTGAACATATGGGGAACATGACAGAGAGCATGTAAGAAAAGCTGATGAACACAGGGAACATGCGGGGAAGATGATAATGAACGTAGGGAATACAAAGAATGAACACTGATTATGTGAAGAACACAGTGAATATAGAGAAAATATGCAAATACAGTACGATTATTGAAGGTTTTGATAAGTTGGGAAATGGGAGAGATTAAGGGAGAGGTAAGAGATGAGAAGGTAGAGGGTATTAATGGATATGTTGTTGTTGTTGACTGATAGACTGGAGAAGGCCTTCATCTGAACTAATTTGATGAACTAAAATAATCGGAGGATGGGAATTGGAGCTCGGTTAACGTCCTGATAAACAATTTACTATGATAGAAATAGTGATCTTAAATCTAGGGGGTTTTGATCTGATAATAAAGAACTTGTATAAATGAACTAGGTGGGGGACAAGAGCTAGAGTTTGATAATTATTTGGATCATATTTACTCTGCTTGAATTACAGCGGGTATAAATTTCAGGGGAATTGATAGGATATTAACGAAGACATGTGAGGGAATTAGGTGGGGGCCGAGAGCTGGAGCTCGTTAACTACATTACTGTATTGTACTACGATTGAAATATGGTGGATTAAAATTTTAGGGTGATTGGACTGATAGTAAAGAAGTTACGAGGATACACTACGGAGGGGACAAGGAGCTAGAACTTGCTTACTAACATCATTTATTTATTATATTGCGTCTGAAAAATGACTTAAAAATTTCAGGGGATTGGTTAGGACAACGAAGATATCCTTGATGCTGTCGTTTACACGCTATCTACGCTCCTCACTCTACGCTGTATTTCAGCCCTTAAACTACCGCCAGATGATATAGACCACCACCCACAGGCAGCTAAGTACATGGAGTCCAAGCATGTCATAGCACAATCAAAGTAACCAACCCAAATCGACTCATTCCGACGTAAACTAAATTCAAAACAATCCTCTCTGGCTGTGAGTACCAGTGCTGCTGCCCACCTCTGCCCACCACCGCGCTGCCTGACGCAAGTTTTCCACCACAACATATACTTCAGTCATCCTCGACCTATCATGTCTCCCAGGAACAAGACTGTACAGGTAAATAAGATCAACAAAGCCCCTAACAAGGCATCCATCCCGACAAATACTGACAGTCGTGTTTCTCCCTCTGGAAGCTCTGGGGCCTGTGGCGGCGATGCTGCCCTCCCCTCCACCCCATTGAGCCAGGGAACAGTGTCCTCTCAATCCTCTCCTACTACCACTCTTACATCCCTGTTTACGAGATTCAAGCGTGCTTCTGGTCCCTCACCGGATTTCCCTAACTGGGCTGATAATCAGTGGTTCAAAAAGGTGTGCTCAGTCTTTGATGCTCAAAATACGATTATCTTGAGTCTTCAATCAAGAGGCACCCTTCTTGAGCCCGGATGGGCACATGTATAAGCAAGTAGATGGGGTCGCCATGGGTTCTCCCCTAGGTGTCCTGTTTGCGAACTTCTACATGGGTACCATCGAACAGAAGGTCTTAGTCGACATGAACTTGAAACCGGCCATATACTGCAGGTATGTTGACAACATTTTTACACAGGTACCTGATGTCAGACATCTGCAGGAGCTGAAAGAGGCATTTGAGCGGAATTCTGTGTTGAGTTTCACTTACGAGATAGAGAAGGATGGGAAGCTGCCCTTTCTAGAGGTAACGGTCATGGAAAGGAGTGGAGGTTTCCACACTGCAGTCTACACTAAGGAAACAAACATAGGAATGTGCCTCATTGCCAACAGTGACTGTCCAGACAGGTACAAGAGGAGTGTTGTTAACGCTTATGTTGACCGTGCTCTCAGCCACAGCTCAGGATGAAAGCAAGTCGGTGAAGAATTCTGTAGGGTAAGGCAGGTCCTAGTCAACAACGGCTTCTCAATGGTTTCGTTGAAGACATCATAAGAAGGAAGGTGAAATGCCATGCAACCTCTGAAGAGACAACTAACACAACACTTTTACCCCCTATTAGACTATTTTACAGGAACTTCTTTTCCACAGCTCATAAAATGGAGGAAAGGGTCCTGAAAGATATTGTTGATAGGAACGTTATCCCTACAGACAAAAATCAGAAGATACACTTGACGATTTACTATAAAACCAAACAAACGGCCAACCTACTCATGAGAAACTCTCCAGACACAAAGCAGAACGCTTTAAAAGAGACCAACGTCGTCTATGCCTTCAAATGCCCACTTGGGGACTGTAAGCCTCAAAGAAGTCAATATATACGCAAGACAACAACATCTCTTTCCAGGCGATTAACGATGCATAAGCAACAGGGCTCCATTAAGGAACATATAATCTCTTCCCACAACCAGACCATCACCAGAGAAATCTTAACAAAACAACACAGAAATCATCGATAGATACAGCGATAGCAGGCAGCTTGACATCTGCGAAGCACCACACATCAAGAAGTCAACACCAGCAATCAACAGCTAATTAATGCACAACTATATTCTACCCACTTCAAGACTCCGCTCCAATATAGAAGCATCAAGAAATATGGGCCAATAGGCCCTTTGCATTACTTTCATTCTTCCCTTTAATTTACCAATATTACCCAATATTTCGTGTTCTATCTTGTGTTGAAAGTTTGTTTTCACCTCATCTAAAAACTGTTGTAGCATATCACCTCCTCACCCAAATGCAGGTATATAAATGAAAAGATATATATATATATAATTAATAATATATATATATATATATTATATATATATATAATATATATGCGTACCTAGTAGCCACGCACTTTTCAGCCTACTATGCAAGGCCCGATTTGCCAATAAGCCAAGTTTTCATGAAATAATATTTTCTCTAATTTTTTTCTTATGAAATGATAAAGCTACCGATTTTCAGTATGTATGAGATCATTTTTTTTATTGGAGTTAAAATTAACGTAGTTATATGACCGAACCTAACCAACCCTACCTAACCTAACCTAACCTATCTTTATAGGTTAGTTAGGTAAGGTAGCCGAAAAAGACAGGTTAAGTTAGGTTAGGTAGTCGAAAAACAATTATTTCATGAAAACTTGGCATATTAGGCAAATCGGCCTTGCATAGTAGGCCGAGATGTACGTTCTGGCTACTAGTACGACATATATATATATAATATATATATTATATATATATATTTAGGGGTACCACCTCTGGTGCACTTGCAGGACCCACATCCTCGAAGAAGAAAACAAAGAGCATTCAGATAAGCTCTTTTGGATTCTCACTACATACCTTATTCTTTTCTTCTCCTACCACCCCTATAATTTTTTGTATATAAATATAAATATATAAATGTTTATTTTGGTAAGGTACATACATACAAGAGAAATTACAAAGAATGATTGATTTATAGATAGGATTAGTACATACAATGCCTAAGGCCACTATATGACGCAAAGCGTTTCGGGCATGAAAAACTTAAATGACTAAAGCTTAATACAGTACTAATTGAGTATAAAGAACAAAATGTGTTGAGAACAAATAAAAATAGAGATAAAAAATGGGGGTACATGCTGAAAAAGCAGCACAAATACAATAGGTCGACAAACAGCATTGATAAAAAAATAATAGACATGGGTTGACAATAGAGGGGTAAGGTAGGTTACAGGGAATTTATTAGGTAGTGTTTCGTTTTTATCTTAAACTGGTTGAGAGGGGTACAGTCTTTAACATGGTTGGGAAGGTCCTTCCACATTCTGGGTCCCTTGATTTGTAGAGCATTTCTAGTTTGATAAAGTCGTACTCTTGGAATATCAAAACTGTATTTATTTCTGGTGTGGTGCTCATGGGTTCTGTTACAACCTTCAATGAAGCTTTTGAGGTCAGGATTTGCATTACAGTTCAGCGTTTTATATATGTATAATACACATGAGAGAATGTGCAGAGACTTAATATCTAACATATTCAGAGATTTGAGTTGGGGTACCGAGTGATGTCTGGGGCCAGAGTTGGATATTGTCCTAATAGCAGCTTTGTGTTGAGTAATTAGAGGACGTAAATGATTTTGGGTAGTAGAACCCCAAGCACAAATACCATAGTTGAGGTATGGATAGATGAGGGAGTAACAGAGTAACCATGCAGGGCAGGGCGGGGTACATAATAACTGATCTTAGAAAGAATGCCAACAGTTTTTGAATCTTTTTTTGATATATTTAGAATGTGTCCCTGGAAATTCAGCTTGTGATCAATGAGAACGCCAAGGAATTTGCCATCTAATTTGTTACAAACTTGGGTATTGTTTATTTTGAGATTTATTTGATTAGAGGATTTATTGCCAAACAAAATATAGAAAGTTTTGTCAATGTTAAGGGTGAGTTTGTTGGCAGTTAGCCAAAGATGGACTTTATTTAGCTCAGTATGTTTTCTTTTATTTTATTGCATAGCTCAGTATGTTTTCTTTTATTTTATTGCAATGCTACAGTTTACAGAGAACACACACACACACACAAATATATAACAATTAAACAATCAGCGTTCGAAGACCTCGTCCAGCTCCACGGAGGTTGCGTGCGTACCCAGGATACAGCACGCATTTCCCCGCTGAACTGCTACACTAAGGCGCTGGAACAGGAAACTGGCTGCTCGTGGGTCTCTAGTTTTCCCAATGAGTCCCTCACCAAGCTCCTTTAAAAACTTAAGTGCACATTTACTCTAGGCGCCCAGGGCCTCAGAGCCTATCGGCACGAACCTGTAACAACGTTCTAGGTCTCTGTACTTGTGGATTTTTTGGGTCTCCCTGAAGGTGGCTGCCCAACCTCGCTCCGCTGAGCTGTAACGTAAATAGGTATCAGCCAATGTAGATGCACAGGTGTAATCCCATACGACCTGTTTACCTTCCCTCCATGGCTGCAGGGTGACTCCATCTGGGCGTTTTTGGCTGTTGTCAGGTCTGCACAACTGGGGTTCCCTTTGTGCTGGACACCCAGCTGTAGCCTATATATATATATATATATATATATATATATATATATATATATATATATTAGTATATTTTGGTAGCAGTCTTTCCTGTAGACATATATTATTAAATATGACCGAAAAAGTGAGATTAATAATTCTAACACGAATTTTCTCGATTTTCCTATTGTTTCTTTTTACTGGTGACGGTAAATGAAAAATCAATTCTCCAAAATTCATTTTTATTTCTAGTCTGATGCGACACTTGAGCGCGTTTCGTAAAACTTATTCATTTCAAAGACTTTAGTTTATCCACACACAACTTTATGACTGAACTTATGACTGAAACAACATTGGCTCCTATACCTGCATTTGGGTGAGGTGATGATATACAATACGGGGTACAGAATAGTGGGTACAAAACAATGGGTATAGATAGAAGTTGGGTAAAGATAGAACTGCAGAAGGCCTATTGCAAGGGACATAAGGAGTCAGTAAGCCGTTGAGTCGTTTCGCCAGTCTGTACGTGGGTGTGGGTATCTGGCTGATGATTGGCCGAAGTGGGTTTCCAGGCTTATGTGTCTTGACATTTCCATAGGCATATCCAGGTTTATATCCCCAATAATCTTTGGCAGGTGGAGTCCATATTTCTTGGCATTCACAGTTTCAATCAATACCAAGAAATGCAAAGAAATATGGACTCTACCTGCCAAAGATTATTGGGGAATATAAACCTGGATATGCCTATGGAAATGTCAAGACACATAGCCTGGAAACCCTCTTCGGCCAATCATCAGCCAGATACCCACACCCACGTACAGACTGGCGAAATGACTCAACGGCTTACTGACGCCTTATGTCCTTTGCAATAGGCCTTCTGCAGTTCTATCTTTACCCAACTTCTATCTATACCCATTGTTTTGTACCCCACTATTCTGTACCCCGTATTGTATATCATCACCTCACCCAAATGCAAGTATAAGAGCCAATGTTGTTTCAGTCATAAGTTCATCATAAAGTTGTGTGTGGATAAACTAAAGTCTTTGAAAATGTAATAAGTTTTACGAAACGCGCTCAAGTGTCGCATCAGACTAGAAATAAAAATGATTTTTGGAGAATTGATTTTTCATTTACCGTCACCATAAAAGAAACAATAGGAAAATCGAGAAAATTCATGTTAGAATTATTATTCTCACTTTTTCGGTTATATTTAATAATAATAATATATATATATATATATATATATATTATATATATAATATATATATATATATTATAATTATGTTATATAATATATATATATATATATATTATATATATATATATATATATATATAGATAGTCGGGAAATGTGTGCGCGGGGGCAAGTAACAGTACACAAGATATCCTAAATATTTAATCCTGGCAAGATCACCAACGTCGGGGTTACCTTAGTTGTAAGTATAGTATAAGTAATAAATGATCATACTATTATCCTCTCAACAGTCGCCAACGTCAGGGTGTCTCTCTCTCTACATAGACACTGCCCAGTAGTATTAGCAATAACTGTTACTCACCGTAGCCCTGCGGGTCTTCACTCAATCCTCACGGCGCCACTGTTTGCCAGGAGAGTATCCCAGTCAATCTCCAGCCGGCCTTAACTAGCCAAAGACGAGTGGGAACACAGTTCGCTCTCTCCCAACCGTGTGCCCGCCCCAACAAGAGCTTTACTACTAACTGCAAGGTCGCCAACTGGTGTTTCCCGTGTCCAGTAACACGTCAGTGGTATTGTGGAATTGTGGTTACAGTGGCAAGAGCACACGAAGTAAATCTGATATCAGGCAGGTATGTATCTCTATCACTCTCACTCTTTCCCACTTTTAAATAGCAACAAGAATATGGAGGGATGATACAAATGCGTTATTTTCGAAGGTATTGTATTTTACTTAAAAACTTCAAGGTATCATATCCATCTATCAACAACAAAGCAGCAAGTACATGGCAGTGAGTCACTCTCTCTCTTCATAAAACTGGGGCCAATGAGAGGGCAACACTCTCCCCTCCTGTCAAAGATCAGCTGATCGAGCCCCCTCACCGTGAGAATGCTTTGTACTTTATTCCTCGCGTGAAGCGCCTGTTTCTTTAAATTCTCAGTAAACACAAATCAGGCGATCAACACAATAACTGCTATAATGGCACTGAACGTTGCTAATCACTGCACTGGCCTTAATGCTTACTAATTCATTCCAATGGCAATATAGGGTTTGTTTCGGGGCGCATACCTTTCTGGGTGCCTATCCCGGTCGATGGCAGATATAGAATGCTCCCAACCACAGGGGGAGTTTCTATAGGCCATTGCTCCTCGTGCCTCTCTGAGGGGACCAGGTTCTGCCTCATGGTCCCCAGTAGGCAAGAACTCCAAGCACTTGATGCCAGAAAGTTATACTGTACATATCAATTCAGCCTGGATAGCTGCAGGGAGCCGAAGGGGCTCCCCCCCAGAAAGTACCTAATTTCATCTTCATAGTTTCCTACCTTGTGCTTTAAACTTGCACTGTATCTAGTGCTACCCAATCCCCCAATATTTATCTACCTAAGCCAAACAACTTTACCATTGTGATCATTGTTGTCATCTTATAAGTGCTATCAATATGCTGTATTGTGCATATTAATCTTTGTTAAATTATCAATCAAGCTGTCATGCTATCAATCAGAGTTGTTGATGTGCTTTGATATACTACTAATCTCTCATTTTTTCTTGCAATGTACCCATTAACATTTTATAAATTTGCTAGAATTACCTTCTTAAGATTTAATGTTAGATTAAGGAACTGCCCGAAATGCTGCAACTACTAGTGGCTTTACAAGAATGTAAACACCATGCCATGTACCCTCCCAAACCCAATGTACATACCTTCTTGTGTATAAATAAATAAATAAATTTTTTATGATAAAGTTCAAATTCCAAATTATATATTAGATTAAGGGTAAGTAATGTGTTACTATGTGCCATGTAGTACTCTATAGTACTTCAGCATTCTATAAATCACCTCTCATATTCAAAGTGTTTAGCCTATCACCTGAATGTATCACTTGTGATTACTCATGATTCCAAGTTCACTAAATCTCTTCCCACTCTGGACATTCATGAGTTTGTCATCTGAATGCACCAACAGGTGCTGTATTATAGCCACGTTCTCTAATTTTTTCCCACATTCCGCACATTCAAAAGTCTTTTGAATGGTACATCTGCATGCCCCATCCTGTGAACCTTCATAGTTCTAAGCTGAACGAATCTCTTCCCACACTCTGGACACTGGGTGTGGTTTGTCACCTGAATGCACTAACATATGCCTCTCATATGTCCATTAGACCTGAACACCTTCCCACACCCTGGACACTCCTGAAGTTTGTCATGAATGCACTAACAGGTGCTGTATTATAGCTCCCACGTTCTCTAAATTTTTCCCACACTCTGCACATTCAAAAAGTCTTTGAATGGTACATCTGCATGTCCCATCCTGTGAACCTTCATAGTTCTAAGCTGAATGAATCTTTTCCCACACTCTGGACACTTGTGAAGTTTGTCATTTGCATGCACTAACATGTGATTCTTCATAGTTCCAAGCGAATGAATCTCTTCCCACACTCTGGACACTTATGAGGTTTGTCACCCGAATGCACTAACATGTGAGCCTTAATACTTACACGATGTCTGAATCTCATCCCACACTCTGACATTGATGAGGTTTGTCACCCGAATGCAATAACATGTGTCCTTCTTAGTCCTAGACGACTGAATCTCTTCCCACACTCTGGACACTGATGAGGTTTGTCACCTGATGACTAACAAGGGGTCCGTAGAATTACCCAAATCTACCCAAATCTACCCAAATGTACCCAAATCCTCCTAGTATTACGTAAGTAATGAAGAATATGATATATTTACTTACTGTAATGTTGGTGCTGCACGTAGAACATAACCAAACCTATTTTTTACGCTGAAAAATGTAAATTCATATCGAAATTAGAAGTAAATATGTGAGAGGTGATGCCATAGGAAGTCGACGGTCCAAGCGACAAATTGTGGAGCGACTTATCAAGATATATGGTCGCCTGGAGAGTGTTTGCTACCATATCAGCCTCCTGTACACAGTGATCCAGTGGTCGCACTTCTTTGTTCAAATTGTCGCAAATTTAAATATTTATATTAACAAGTAGAATGGATATTTGTAATAATATCTTTCATAAATAGCTACAAAACATTTAATATTTATTTATAAAAATGTGTATGGAAGTTAAATCAACTCTACAGGACAATAATTTTGTTATATAGATACTAACATTATTCGTTTGTATGCGTTCGCTACTTAAACTATCCATGTCCTTTTCGTTCATAGAACACCGAACCCTACACACTCTCTGATATATTGCTTAATTAATAGAGATTCACAAATAAAGCTTATATTTGTATATGTTATCAGAAATGCAGAGATAAAATAGTTTTTGTGAATCCATCACAGAGATTATATCTTATTAGAGAGGAAAAATATCCATATTTTAAACAAGGTTTCTTGGCCGCCGACGCTCTCCCTATCGATGGGATCTATGATCTTTCGAAGATCAATGTTAATTTAATCTAAATATATAATAAACGAAGTTTTCTATGTCATAATAAAGACAGAAATATAAGCTGCATGTTAATACTTTAGCATAAATATAACTGTGAAAGTGAAGATATATGCCTTTTTACATTTACGTGATGGCTATCTCAGGGATTGTGAAGGCCTGCAAACAAGTGAATTAATTGTGTAATTCATTTGCATATATGCAAAGTAACATCAAACGTCTATATGTCAGCATAAACAAGATGTAGACGACGATAATGTGGCTACATTTCAATGAAAATATATCTTAAATGAAAGCCAAGACATGGTTAAATAAATAGCAAATACCACACCATCGCCGGTGTCCCGGACACATGAAAACTTCCAATGCATCAGTGTCCTGCCAGGCGGCCAATACAGGCTTCACAATTCAGAAAAAAATGTAATTCAGAGAGATACGTTGATAAACGCAAAATGTTTTATATTTTAAATACATATATAAACTTTGTTTTCAAACGTTTATTGTAACAATATCTCAAGTATAAGAATCCAGATTTATTTTGGACTTAACAATTTCCTATAAAGTTGCAATGTTACCTTAATTGTATATGATCATCATCATATACAGACAGAAATTAACTTATAAAATGTTGAGGTAAAGATACACGTATGTTATGACGCATAATCACTCTTAAGAACTTAATTATAAACCATCATATTATAATTATAATAATTCATTTTTGGGGGGAACAGGAAGCCACAGTATATTCATACACGATAGGCTTTTTATCAAGGTCATCTCATCCTGTTACCAGTTGTTTGTGCACCCCATACCCATCCTGTGACCTGTAAATTATTGTGCAACCCATACTTATCCTGTTACCTGTAGTTTATTGTGCACCTCATACTCATTCTGTGAGTCACATAGGACATCGTGCAACCCTTTCTCATCGTGTGAATCTTTGTTTACTTTGCTCTCCATACTCATCCTCTGTGCAATAGTTTCTTGTGCATCCCATACCCATCATGTGAGTAGTAGTTCATTGTGTACCCTATACTCATTCTTTGTACCCTATACTCATCATTTGTACTCCATACTCATCATCAAGAAGTGTATTTTACCAGCATTGTAATATAAACTAGAGAATATAGGCTTAGGTGGATTACGGACCCATAATCAAAATAAGAGCCATCACTAATTATCGTGACAAACGGGCAAGGCTCCACTTCCGCCTTCGACAAGCTGCCGCCGGAGGTGCTTGGTTTATTGTACACCCTCGCACCCCCCCCCCCCGCACACCCAGCCCTGGGAATGGGAATTTGGAATGTGGACATTACCCCCCCCCTCTCACTCCTCCTGTTAACAATAATACAAAATAATAGTAACAAATAAAAAACTAATAATACTTATAAAATAATAATGAGAAACTTACTGTAATACCCTTGTGCTTGAATGAAGGTGAAGGAAAGACTCAATAAATGTGTAAGTGTATTAAAAACTAAATTTTCGAATCTGACCTTCATTCCTTCTCAATGTGTTGTATACCATGAAATGATTATACATTGTTCTATTGTGAACATTGTATACAGGGCCTCTGGATATACATCCTTACAACAATTAACTAGCTCCCAGGTACCTAATTACTGCTAGGTGACAGCAGGTCATCTAGCAGTGAACACCACCTGCCAGCTCACCTAGTAATGAACACCACCTGCACATCGCACCGCACCACTTGCCAGCAGGTGCAGAAGTACGATGGAGAGAGCAAAGTATACAATATTTCAAGTATAAGAATAAGATATATGTAGGATTTAATACCTTCCTATAAAATTTCAATAATATCTTTATTGCACTTTATCATCATCATCATTTACATAAAAAATAACATGCAAATGTAGTCATTTTAGTACACAAAACAGAAGTAGATTTATACACGTATGCTAATTATGATGCAGGATCGCTATTAAATACTTTATTATAAACCACAATATGTTCTATATCATCAGAAATTCAGAAACACATATTTTCAAATATTTTTAATCAAAGCATTTATTTAGGAAACATGTATTTTAGTATTGTATGTATTTATGATTGAAACGTTTATTTAGTTATGAAACATGTATTTTAGGTCATGAACAACAGTGAAGTACTTGAACACTGGCAATTACTGCACTCGACAATGGCAATATCAAAGTATATTTAATATGTAAGTGAACAATAAAGAACTAAAGGTAAAATTTCACAATAATTTACAAACATCTTAAGATATGGAGTTGGATATACTGAGGAATTTAAAAAAAAAAATTTATTTACTAATACAGTAACATTAAAAAAGAACAATTGACAACTAATATTATTGAGCATATATATAAATGGAAATTTAGTGCATTTAATTAATTTCATTAAAGGAAAGAGTGAATTAATTAAGATTTACATTATTAATTAACCAGATTACAGATGAAGAATCAAATTACATGTCCAATAATTTTCTAACTGATGATTGTAATGCACTATCATATATTGTAAAATGCAAATTAGATAAAGATATGTAATATAAACACAAAGTCGTTAGCTGCTATTTCCAAAAGAATTTTATTGTATACCATTTAATTAAACTGCTCTTTCACTTCGTGGGCGCTTACGCTGATACGGTTTTTTGGCAATTCCAAATGTTTTTGGGATTGAAAATATTTTGTCTTTGGAACATATTTTAGCATTTTCAATATAAGGTTTTCTTGATAGGAAGCACCATAAGTAATTCTCTTTTCAGCTTTAGATTTTTGGTCCCAAACTGCCTTAGAAATAAGGTACTTATCTAAATTTGGTGATAGTAAATAATTTCCTCCTTCTCCATGTAATGCGGACTTCTAGATGTTACTGCTGCTCGGCTTAGACTCGGTTACAAGTATCTCTGGGAATTCTCATTATCTGCCGATGTAGACCTGACAAATGTAAACTGTGTCAACAAAATTATTCGCACACCCTCCGTCACTATGTGATGGAGTGCGAAAAGATACGTGAATTTAGAGACAATTCTATAACCAATGTTCCAGTGATGTGTAAATATTTCATTCAAAATGATCTGCTACCAGAAATTTTAGCCAAATATCCCCAGTTTGCTAACTGTAGGTAGTAACTGAGTGATTGTAACCTATCCACCGCTGCCCACTGGATGGGGGCGGTGTGCAGGACAAACATATCAATTTTGACACTAGCTCTCACATATGTCAGTTGCTTAATCTAGAACCTGTACTTGAGGTCGATCTCGAACCCATTGTTGATGTGACGACTTATATTGAATTTTGTAACTAGCTCATCAAGATTGTAACTTGCTTAGCTAAATGAATTGTGGGGTTCAGTCCCTGAGCCCATTATGTGCCTCTGTAACCCTTTCCACTACCGCCCACATGATGGGTATGGGGTGCATAATAAATGAACTAAACTAAAAAACCATGTAATGCTCTCCTCAGGTCTAGCATTTGGAGCGTTGAAACACTGCACACTTTTTCAATTAATTCTGGCAGCTTTTGTGGTTTCCAGTCTACAGTCAGTTTAAGGATGTGGTTCAGTGACTCACAATTGTTATTAGTCCATAACGTGTCCATCTTAGCTTTTGCGTGAGGCACACACACATAATTCCATAGAGAAGATTTCAAACGGCTATCAAAATAATCTTTGAATTTTGGGTATTTGTAAAAGTAACAAATGAGATTGTTGATTCCTCTTTCAAACTGATCCTCACTTACACTTCTTACTAGTCCAGATTTACCAAAAATTTTCTTTTGGATACAAATCCTCTCGGTTTGTTGTACAACCAATATTATCTGTCAAATAGTGTCTAACATTTTCTTTCAAGTGGTTACTACACAATAACAATGTTGCCTTTGGAAAACAAAACATAAGTGCTTTTCTTAAAGCGATTTCTTGATCACTACCAATCATTACGTTGGAGTTATTAATACAATCTGCGAGTTTGCTGCTTAGGTGGGAAAAAAATGATAAGTATGTCTCGTATTCACCATCCCAGTGTAAATACATGGGCCCGAGGAATATAGGGTTGCTTGATGTTTCCTTTTTTACTACAGTAGTGTTCTTGTACACAATTGTTGTTAAATAACAAGGGCCAAGATTGAAAGTCCTGTCAACTCCGATGACATTAGGGATTTCTTTTCCTGCAGCACACAAATGTTGCTTGAAATCTTCATATTGTTCCTTCGAATACAATATCACACAGGGATCTTGGGTTATCTTTTAGATGATTTCTCTTTTTTTTTAGTGTCCTCCGCGGCCCGGTCCTCGACAGGCCTCCACCCCAGTAAGCAGCCCGTGACATGTAACACCTGTATATTTTACTGCTAGGTAACAGGGGCATAGGGTGAAAGAAACTGCCCATTGTTTCTCTCGTGGGATCGAACCCGACCACAGGATCACAAGTCCAGCTGCTGTCCGCTCATCCAGGGGACTTTGTTCTTTTTATGAATTATCTCCTGTACATAAGATAAGAATTATCTCCTGTACATAAGTGCTGAAGTTCAGTTTCTTGTCTATGTATAGGTCAAGGAACTTTCCATAATTTTTATTCCTAATGTTAACATTGTCTATCTGAAATTGAATTTGATTTGAGGATTTACTTCCTAATAAAATGTAGTCGGTCTTTTTTATGTTTAGTGGGAGTTTGTTGGTTTACATGCATGTAAACCAACAAACTCTTTAACTTTGTTATTTACATTATTATTTAGTGCATTTGGGTTGGGGTCTGAATAGATGAAGGTACTATCGTCAGCGCTTATCTTTACACTTAATGGAAGTATCTAAGTATCAGCTGAGGTATCTTCACACTTGAGTTAAACTTTAGTAGATATTTTCTGGACCATTCCTTAAGTTTCGCAGGCCAACGAAGATGGAATTCACATGAAATGGATTCTGTGACCATCACTAATAATTTTGTGTTTTCTCTGTCTAGCTTCAGACCCGGTCATGTTACAATTGTTTCTTAGAGAGTTAAGCATAATTAAGGATGACAGAAAATCACAATTAATGCATCAAATTTGGAGACTTGTACACATTTTAGTGTAAGAAGCAAGGCAAATAGTTCTGTCTGATGGGTAGAGGCAACTGCACTTGCAGCTGCACCCGTGTGGCGGTGTAGGAAACCATCAGTGTATATGATTTGAGAGAGAGAATGATCTGTGGACAGAGCATAAAATATGACGTAAGGTATTGGGCTTTGCCTCAAGACGAAGCATAATAAAGAGCCCGAATATCTGGGGAAAAAATTACATTAAAAATTGTCCACGTGATACATATATAATCACGATTTAAACATTTCATTTGTATTAATTGAATATATATTATTTGGAAGTTTTGTTTATCTGGGTAAGTTGTCAGCTTATATGAACTAATAGCTAGCGTGGCTTGTATACTGGGTACATCCGGTCTCTTACCCTTGACCGCAGCGGTAACTTTATGGTCAGGAAGCCACAAATATTTACAGTGGGGCTCGGTCAGTCAATATGATTCCTTTGACATCACTCAACTTATGTATTCTGCTCTCGTATTGACAATTTGAATGATATCAAGAACATTTTAAATATCTTCTGACATAGATGGTGCTATAGTTGATTGTTGTTCATGACCTGTCCAGTGGGTCGAGACTAGTCTCATTAGCACCTCTCAAATTGGTGGAAAGAAATTCTTGCTGCAAGAATATGTTTTCTCAGAGCTAACTAGGGTAACTAAAATACATATTTCCTAAATAAATACTTTAATTACAAATATTTGAAAATATGATATGTTTCCGAATTTTTGATGATACAGAACATATTGTGGTTTATAATTAAGTTCTTAATAGTGATCCTATCCGGCATCATAATTTACATACATATCTACGTTTTTCAATTTCTTTCTTTATTATGTACCCCATACCCATCCCGTGGGCGGTGGTGTAAAGGATTACAGAGGCACATAATCGGTTCAGGAACTGAACCCTCTAGTTCGTTTAGCTAAGCAAATAACAATCTTTTGACACTAGTTACAAAATTAATAATGTTATACATATACATGTACACATGCTCATGCATACATGTACATATACTTACGTATACATATATACATACACATACATATTTAAACACCCACACAAATACACACATCAGTAATCTTTTGTGTCACAAGTGATTCAACATGAGGCTCAAAACAGTCACTATACAAGGCACTTTACATCTATGATGAGTCATACAGTTACTTGTCTTGCTCCACACCCACTCAACTGGGCGGCAGCTTTACAGTCATGTGCCACCCTACTGGGCGGCAGCTTTACAGTCATGTGCATGCATTACCTACAGTAAGCAAATTTTGGATACTTCGCTAAGATTTCGGCCAGCACATCATTATGAATGAAGTACTTACACATTTCTTGGACACTATTGATGGTGTTATCTCTAAATTCCGTGATTTTTTCACATTCCATTAAATAATGACGCAAAGTATGCGAATAGTTCTGCTGACAGAGTTTACATTTAGTCAAATCTACATCAGCAGATGTTACAAACTCCCAGAGGTACTTGTAGCCGAGCCTAAGCCTAGCAGTGGTAACATCTAGAAGTCTGCTAACCTTATTGGATGACCCATAGACGTGCGGTTCTTACTGCATAATAGAATGATGATAGATGGAGTAACTGGTGTGAATTTTGTTTTGCCTCAAGTCTCCGAAATTTAGTTGATGTTCCCGGAATATTACTGCCTTCAGGCTGCTCAAAGGCAGTTCAAGTTGGTAATTAATTCCCTCTTTACGAGCAAAAGTCTTGGTCAACTCATCAGTTCTATCATGCATTCGGAGACCAATATGGGAAGGAATCCACAGGAGACAAACTTTGACTCCATCATTGATTATTTCATTATATCTGTGTCTAGCTTCAGAGATAAGCACGTCACAGTTATGCCTGTTGTGTATTAAAATGACTACATTTTTATGTTAATTTCTTTTTGTAAATGATGATGATAAAGTTCAATAAATGTAAGTAAGTAATTATCAAAGAAGGCACCAAGCCGGGAAGGATATGTAGCAACATCAAATAAAGGTATTATTTAAATTTTATAGGAAAACGTTAAATCCTAAATATATCTTTATTCCTATACTTGAAATATTGTATACTTTACTCTCTCCATCGTACTTCTGCACCTGCTGGCAAGTGGTGCGGTGCGATGTGCAGGTGGTGTTCATTACTAGGTGAGCTGGCAGGTGGTGTTCACTGCTAGATGACCTGCTGTTCACCTAGCAGTAATTAGGTACCTGGGAGCTAGTTAATTGTTGTGGGGATGTATATCCAGAGGCACTGTATACAGTCCCAGTAGTACAGTTGTGTTCGTTCTCGACACACAATCGATAATTCCGCGTTCGAATCCTGGACGGGACAGAAATGTTTGGGTACATTTCCTTTCACGTAATGCGACTATTCACCTGGCAGTAAGTAGGTACTCAGCTTATTGTGGGGTTGCATCCTGGGCGAGGTTAGTAATTTGACCTTAGGGATGACCTTGATAAAAGCCTAACGTGTATGAATATACTGTGGCTTCCTGTCACCCAACACAATTAATTATTATACATTATAATATTATGGTTTATAATTAAGTTCTTATAGGAGCGATCCTGCGTCATAATTAACATACGTCTATCTTTACCTCCACATTTTATAAGTTAATTTCTGTCTGTATATGATGATGATTATATACAATTAAGGTAGCACTGCAACTTTACAGGAAATTGTTAAATCCAAAATGTATCTTGGTTCTTATACTTGAGATATTGCTACAATTAACGTTTGAAAACAAAGTTTATATCTGTATTTAAAATATAAAACATTTACGTTTATCAACGTATCTCTCTGAATTACATAATTTTTCGGAATTGCGAAGCCTGTATTGCCCGCCTGGCAGAACACTGATGCATTGGAAGTTTTCATGTGTCCGGACACCGGCGATGGTGTGGTATTTGCTATTTATTTAACCATATCTTGGCTTTCATTTAAGATATATTTTCCTTGAAATGTAGTCACAGTATCGACTACATCTGTGATTATGGCGACATATAAACCTTTAATGTTACTTTGCATATATGCAAATGAATTACACAATTGATTGGCTTGTTTGCAGGCCTTCACACTCCCGGAGGTAGCCATCACGTAACTATAAAAAGGCATATATCTTCACTTTCACTTCAGTTATATTTAGGCTAAAGTATTAACATGCAGCTTACATGCCTATCTTTATTATGACATAGAAAACTTCGTTTATTACAATGTCTACATTAGATTAACATTGATCTTCGAAAGATCATAGTTCCCATCGATAGGGAGAGCGTCGGCCAAGAAACCTTCTTTAAAATATGGATATTTTTCCTCTCTAATAAGATATAATCTCTATGATGGATTCACAAAAAACTATTTTATCTCTGCCTTTCTGATAACATATACAAATATACGTTTTATTTGTGAATCTCTATTAATTAAGCAATATATCTGAGAGCGTGTAGGATTCGGTGTCCAATGAACGAAAAGGACATGGATAGTTTAAGTAGCGAACGCATACAAACGAATAACGTAAGTATCTATATAACAAAATTATTGTCCTGTAGAGTTGATTTAACTTCCATACACATTTTTTTAAATAAATATTAAATGTTTTGTGGCTATTTATGAAAGATATTATTACAAATATCCTTTCTACTTGTTAATATAAATATTTAAATTTGCGACAATTTGAACAAAGAAGTGCGACCACTGGATCATTGTGTACAGGAGGCTGATATGGTAGCAAACACTCTCCAGGCGACCATATATCTTGGATAAGTCGCTCCACAATTTTGTCGCTTGGACCGTCGACTTCCTATGGCGTCACCTCTCACATATTTACTTCTAATTTCGATATGAAATTACATTATTTCAGCGTAAAAATAGGTTTGATCATGTTCTACGTGCAGCACCAACATTACAGTAAGTAAATATATCATATTTCTTCATTACTTACGTAATGCTAGGAGGATTTGGGTACATTTGGGTAGATTTGGGTAGATTTGGGTAATTCTACGGACCC
>WNGS01083269.1:0-5000 GCA_020271785.1 Procambarus virginalis
CCAAGGCTGTGGTCCTAAGAAATCCCGGTTAATGTCACGATTTTAACGGAGCGCGAGCGGTACGACTTCCCTCCCTCAACCTCCCTGACAACCTCCCTGACAACGGTCAAGGGTCAATACCTTACCACAGATTATCAGACAAGCAGTCACTCTTTTTTTTTTCCTTTTTTATAACTTACATGTATGTGGCCCAGCATTGACATCTGCTATTTGGAAGACTGCCGACCACCATTTCCAACACGTTACCGTCACACTATCTACATGTTTTATTTACCAGAACTATGCCAGTAAGCCGGTATTGTGTCCAAACAGTACAGTGGCCACCATATACTGCATGAAAAATCACACAGCAGACGACGCTACGATTACGTCACCTCCCTCACCAAAATAGCTCCTCTCAACATTCTCCTGTTGCTGTTCTTACACTATATACACACACTATATATACCCATGTACATATGTTTTGCCATAGCGAACCACTAAGCTAGTATGGTGAGCAAAACAAGAGTGGCTCCCACACACACAATGAGGCTACCTCAATTCTCGCCCTCCCTCCCTCACCAAAATTCCTCCTTCCACATTACTATGCACAACGATAATTATAACCACAATCCTGGTCACTAATTCCTGTAAATGAATAATTGACCACACGTTTATTTTGAAAAGGAACCTAAGAAATCATTTGAAGATTCCTAGATGGACGAAATAATGCTGTGGTGCTGTGGCTAGTGCTGTGAACATCGTGAACAGCATTGAATCACTGATATTTGAACATTGTACCCAGTCATTATCACACTCAGGCTCTTCTATAACACTATCATAGCTAAATAATACAAGTTATATATATATTTTGACATTATTAGGCGATGCTGTGGTCACACGCTGAACAGCAGTGCTGTGCGCTCATGCTGCGAGCGCCAGCCTTGGTTGCTCACTCACTACTGAGGCTCCCACACCCGGGAATGTGGATCACGATTTTTTTTAAAGATGGCGTCTGTTTACAAGAGCCCTGAGGAAGCTGATGTGAACCCCATGTAGCCGCGGGAGTTTTGAATGGAACGTGAAAAATACAAATACCCAGAGGCGCGTTGCGCAAACCAGACGTGAGCCTGCAGGCGCGTTGCGCAGTTTAAGGGTTAAGGAAATTCTACCTGACAACCTGTGTGACTTTGCAGAGATACAAGACTCCCACTACACGGAATGCGACACAAAATGGGGTACCATGGCAGACCCAGCACTCAGACCAACCATGCTAAAAGCCAAGAAACAATCCAGCTGGGAAATCCCCTTTGTAGACAAAGAAGCCACAGCTTTGCTGGAGGCAGCAACCCTCCCCAGTGATCGTGCATGCCTCACAGCTGTGCAGGCTCCCCATGCAAGGGACTTCTTCTTGGCAGTCCCTATGTCTGCGACACTCACACGCAGGAGCTCTGTATTGCAATCGCTCCCTGCCTTGCTGCCCTTATCCACACTGTTCATAGGTGTATTTGCGGCGAGGCAGATGCTGACGAATATGGATTGCATGGCCTGCACTGTGGAAAATCAGGCGGTTGGCACTCTAGGCACGACGAAGTAAATGACATCATTAAGAGGAGCCTTGCTTCTGCCCAGTGTCCAACAGAGAGCCCTGCAATCTATTGAACCGTGACTCTGTTAGCTTTGCCGGTCGACCAGACGGAATCACACTGCGCCCTTGGAAGGGTGGCAGACAGTTGGCGTGGGACTATACTTGCGTATCCACCCTGGCATCCACATACATTTACTTCTTTGTCGGCTAAGCAGGATCCGTAGCGACACACAGAGAAGGATACAAGTCAACAAGGTACAGGGAATTAGATCACAGGTACAACTTCATTCCAATAGGATCTGAGACCCTGGGCCCATGGGGAGAGAGTGCAAGATTTCTTAAGGATCTTGGTTCCAGGCTCATTGACACTACAAGAGACCCTAGAGTGGCAAGCTCTCTCTTCCAGCGCCTCAGCGTTGCGGTCCAGAGGGGGAAATGCCCGCTGCGTCCTCGGTTCCTGCCCGGAGTCAGAGGAGTTTGAAGAAATCTACAGCCTCTAGGAAACAAGCTTCCTCTTATGTCCTCTTAATGTTCATTTTTTGTAAACAATCATATATATAACTGTATAACCTTGTATAATAAAGTGTAAAAAAAATGGGGGTGGTAGGAGAAGTGAACACTCATACGTATTCAGAGTTAAATGGCAAGTTTCTCTCTGAATGCTCTGTGTTCCCTTCTTTGAGGTTGTGGGTCCCTGCAATTGCACCGGAGGTGGTACCCCCTATACATATACATATTATCATATTATATACATATATATATATATATATATGAATGAAAACTCACACCCACAGAAGTGACTCGAACCCATACTCCCAGGAGCAACGCAACTGGTATGTACAAGACGCCTTAAACCACTTGACCATCACGACCGGACAAAATGAGGTGATAGCCGAAGCAATTTGAACCACCTCACCGCCGGCACTCGGATGGTTATCTTGGGCAAAGCATTTTACCAAATCACCTCATTCTTTGGGGCACACGTGAGGAACACAAATGCGAACAAGCCTGAATGGTCCCCAGGACTATATGCGAATGAAAACTCACACCCCAGAAGTGACTCGAACCCATACTCCCAGGAGCAACGCAACTGGTATGTACAAGACGCCTTAAACCACCTCACCACCGGCACTCGGATGGTTATCTTGGGCATAGCATTTTACCAAATCACCTCATTCTTTGGGGCACACGTGAGGAACACAAATGCGAACAAGCCTGAATGGTCCCCAGGACTATACGCGAATGAAAACTCACACCCCAGAAGTGACTCGAACCCATACTCCCAGGAGCAACGCAACTGGTATGTACAAGACGCCTTAAACCACTTGACCATCACGACCGGAAAAAATGAGGTGATAGCCGAAGCTATTTGAACCACCTCACCGCCGGCACTCGGATGGTTATCTTGGGCATAGCATTTTACCAAATCACCTCATTCTTTGGGGCACACGTGAGGAACACAAATGCGAACAAGCCTGAATGGTCCCCAGGACTATATGCGAATGAAAACTCACACCCCAGAAGTGACTCGAACCCATACTCCCAGGAGCAACGCAACTGGTATGTACAAGACGCCTTAAACCACTTGACCATCACGACCGGACAAAATGAGGTGATAGCCGAAGCTATTTGAACCACCTCACCGCCGGCACTCGGATGGTTATCTTGGGCATAGCATTTTACCAAATCACCTCATTCTTTGGGGCACACGTGAGGAACACAAATGCGAACAAGCCTGAATGGTCCCCAGGACTATATGCGAATGAAAACTCACACCCCAGAAGTGACTCGAACCCATACTCCCAGGAGCAACGCAACTGGTATGTACAAGACGCCTTAAACCACTTGACCATCACGACCGGACAAAATGAGGTGATAGCCGAAGCTATTTGAACCACCTCACCGCCGGCACTCGGATGGTTATCTTGGGCATAGCATTTTACCAAATCACCTCATTCTTTGGGGCACACGTGAGGAACACAAATGCGAACAAGCCTGAATGGTCCCCAGGACTATATGCGAATGAAAACTCACACCCCAGAAGTGACTCGAACCCATACTCCCAGGAGCAATGCAACTGGTATGTACAAGACGCCTTCCCAGCAAACACAAACGTTTGTGGACGTTTTTAAATGGTGCCACAAAGGTAATTTTGTAACTTTTAAGATAAATACGTATTTCTGACGTCCTTAAAACCATTAGATATAACTAAAAACATATATTCTTGAGACACAGGTTTCTAAGATTTATGTAAAAAATTTAAATAATAGTGAATGCTATGGAATTGCAATGTTTTCATGTTATATTTAAGAATATATAATTTTCAGTCAACATTTGTTTTTTTTTGTTTACTCTATGTAAACCTATCAATTTACGTTATATAACATAAATATAACATTTATATGACGTCAATATAACGTTATTTACACGACATCATTACATTATTATGATGTTATATTAACGTATAATTCCTGTATGAAAAGCAGAAAATAATTTTGAACTTTGTTTTAAACCTTGTAAAGTTACCATAAACTTGGAATAAGTGGTAAGCATACTTTACTTATGAAAATATAGAAACAAATCAACAAAAACATTTTTACATAAAAACATATAGTACATAAAATAACAAATTAACTGCATGCATGGGAGTAATTGGAACTCTGTAATATTGCATACATAAACCAATTTTTACACTTTGTTTCGAGTTCTGTTTGGTGTTGTTAATTTTAATACCCTATTAATGTCCCCTTTGTTATGTCCATTCATCCTANGGTCAACAATCGCCCATTAAACTTCATCTATCAGATGATTTCTCACAGAGAGAGCCTCTGAGTCCCTCGCATTTAATACATGGAGGCCTGCTGAGCCCTCTGATACCTTTGGCAGAAGAGGACCCCGTCGATCCTTCTATGTAACCAGGAGTGACTTAGTGACAAAGTTACCAACATCTCTCAAGAGTAATTGAAAGGTGGAATGAGGTGTGGACTCGAGAGTACCTCACCGCTCTACGAGAGTACCACTATGGAGCTTCGAGCCCCTATAATAAAGTGCAACTTAAACCAGGAGACCTAGTATTATTGACAGTGATGGACCAAGGTCAGAATGGCCTATAGGCAAAATTGTTGCAATCCACCCAGATCACCAAGGTATCCTGAGAGTAGTACGAGTTTTGTGCAAAGGCACTACTACTCTAAAGACATTAGAGAAGTTTGTACCTCTCGAATTAGCAGAACGAGAGTGTTTATCAGAACCAGCTTCAACAGTTTCCGAGGATAACAATTCTGATCCACCGAGCACACGCCCCACTAGAGCAGCTGCTCAACAATGTAAAAGAAACTACAAGCCTATTATAGCTCTGACTAAGAGCAAATAATTTTTCATCCAATTTGAGTGATCATGATGATACTGTGTTGTGATGTCTAGTAACCAATCA
>WNGS01083269.1:10000-14152 GCA_020271785.1 Procambarus virginalis
TTAAAAAAAATCGAAATTGTACTTACTTTGGCTGCTATGGGATCCGTAAGTTGGGGCGTGACGTCATCATTCCCTGCTCGCCCGTGACGTACGCTCCCGGGGCCGGTAGGGCGCTCGGGGCGGGGTGCGCGAGTTGCCGCGAATATATTTTCGTTCATTTTTTTCGCACAGTTCCAAATACATTTTATTTGTTTTTACGTGCTAATCCTATGTATAGTGAACACATACACTATATTATGGCAGAAAAACATCTGTACTGTCCGAAGACACTGTGTTACGTGCATGACACTTGTGTACACATATGCAGCACATATTTACTATGTATCTTGCTAATTTATGTATATATACAACCTATTTACACACTATACACTGTCACACACTATATACATTCACCATCAACACACTCAGAACATCGCGAGTGAGAGCTGCCGCACCCAGCCAGCCCTCCCTCCCTTCTCCAACATTGTATTCGCCAACTTTGCCCCTCCCCTCATACAGTTATTCACACCAATGTTTCATGTTCATTTATGTATATTTACAACATATGTACACACTATACACTGTCACACACTATATACATTTACCATCAACACATTCAGAACATCGCATAGCTGCTGCTTCGTATGGGCCAATAGGAGCTGCCTCGTATGGGCCAATAGCAGCTGCCTCGTATGGGCCAATAGCAGCTGCCTCGTATGTGCCAATAGCAGCTGCCTCGTATGGGCCAATAGCAGCTGCCTCGTATGGGCCAATAGCAGCTGTCTCGTATGGGCCAATAGCAGCTGCCTCGTATGTGCCAATAGCAGCTGCCTCGTATGGGCCAATAGCAGCTGCCTCGTATGGGCCAATAGCAGCTGCCTCGTATGGGCCAATAGGAGCTGCCTCGTATGGGCCAATAGGAGCTGCCTCGTATGGGCCAATAGGAGCTGCCTCGTATGGGCCAATAAGAGCTGCCTCATATGGGCCAATAGCAGCTGCCTCATATGGGCCAATTGCAGCTGCCTCGTATGGGCCAATAGCAGCTGCCTTGTATGGGCCAATAGCAGCTGCCTCGTATATGCCAATAGCAGCTGCCTTGTGTGGGCCAATAGGAGCATTTGGCCATGAACACATTCAGAACACCTCGAGTGAGAGCAGCCACACCCAGCCAGTCTCCCTCACTCCAACATCTTACTCGCCAACATTGCTCCTCCCACCATACTGTTATAGTTCTTATTACACATGTTCTATATACCTATTATGATGATAATCTCTTCCCAGAGATTGAGCCTGCTCCTTCTTCTAGCGTCACATCCAACACAATATTCAAGATACGTTTTCAGTGGCTTAAACGTATACATCAAGACAGCCACACGCACCTGCAACTCCCTCCTCCCCCCACTCCTGCACACCTGGTCGACCCGCCAACTGCTACTCCCAGCCAAACTACCGACTTGTGGCCGTCCTGCATTCTCATTGGCCGTTCAACAACACACCACTCCAGCTCCACGCCAATCACATTCCTCGCAAGCCAATGTCAGGACCGCCAGCAGTTCTCCAGTCAGAATATATCTAGTGCTCTTGCTGTGAACACCTACTTGACCCACCTTGTGTGATCAAATAGAGGTTGATAGCTTGCACATATATTCCCAGCACCATTTATCTTTGTATTCCTGTTAACGTAACCAATTCCCCCTTTTCAGTTTGTTATATATATTTTTACATGTTTTACTTTTACATTATTTTAAATGCCAAGGAATTGTCTTTATTTTATTTTGTTTTCTATATTAAGTAAAGTGCATTTTGTATATTTTGTGTTTTCGTGTATCTTACCTTACCTTACCTTGAGGATACCTTGAGGTGCTTCCGGGGCTTATCGTCCCCGCGGCCCGGTCATCGACCAGGCCTCCTGGTTGCTGGACTGATCAACCAGGCTGTTGGACGCGGCTGCTCGCAGCCTGACGTATGAGTCACAGCCTGGTTGATCAGGTATCCTTTGGAGGTGCTTATCCAGTTCTCTCTTGAACACTGTGAGGGGTTTGCCAGTTATGTCCCTTATGTGTAGTGGAAGCGTGTTGAACAGTCTCGGGCCTCTGATGTTGATAGAGTTCTCTCTCAGAGTACCAGTTGCACCTCTGCTTTTCAACGGGGGTATTCTGCACATCCTGCCATGTCTTCTGGTCTCATGTGATGTTATTTCTGTGTGCAGGTTTGGGACCAGCCCCTCTAATATTTTCCACGTGTAAATTATTATGTATCTCTCCCGCCTGCGCTCAAGGGAATACAGATTTAGGCTCTTTAGTCGGTCCCAATAGTTTAGATGTTTTACCGAGTGGATTCTAGCAGTAAAGGATCTCTGCACGCTCTCCAGGTCAGCAATTTCACCCGCAGTGAAAGGGGCTGTCATTGTGCAGCAGTACTCCACTCTAGAGAGCACAAGCGTTTTGAAAAGTGTCATCATCGGTATAGCATCTCTAGTGTGAAAAGTTCTTGTTATCCAACCTGTCATTTTTCTTGCAGTTGTGACGGCTACTTTATTGTGTTCTTTAAAGGTAAGGTCTTCCGACATGAGTACACCCAGATCCTTTACATTGCCTTTTCGTTCTATGTTATGATTTGCCTGAGTTTTGTACGTGGTTTCAGTTTTTATATTTTCATTTTTTCCATAGCGCATGAGCTGGAACTTGTCTTCGTTAAACACCATATTATTTTCTGTAGCCCATAGAAAGACCTGATCTACATCTGACTGGAGGTTCGCCGTGTCCTCTATGTTGCCTACTCTCATGAAGATCCTAGTGTCATCTGCAAAGGATGATACAGTGCTATAGGTTGTGTTCTTGTCTATGTCCGATATAAGGATGAGAAAAAGTACTGGAGCAAGCACAGTACCCTGGGGGACTGAGCTCTTAACGGTTGACGGGTTGGATTTTATTTTGTTGACTATTACACATTGGGTTCTGTTGGTCAGGAAATTGTAGATCCATCTGCCTACTTTTCCGGTAATTCCTTTTGAGCGCATTTTATGGGCAATAACACCATGGTCACATTTATCAAAAGCTTTTGCAAAATCTGTGTAAATTACATCAGCGTTTTGTTTGTCTTCCATAGCATCTAATGCCATATCATAGTGGTCCAGCAACTGCGACAGGCAAGAGCGCCCTGTTCTGAAACCATGTTGTCCGGGGTTATGGAGATGCTGTGATTCCATGTATTTTGTGATCTTACTTCTTAGCACTCTCTCAAAATTTTTATGATGTGCGATGTTAGTGCTATCGGTCTGTAATTTTTGCCTCTGCCTTATTTCCTCCTTTATGAAGTGGTGCTATCTCTGCTGTTTTTAGTATATCAGGAATAACGCCAGTATCTAGGCTTTGTCTCCACAGAATGTGAAGGGCCTGCGATAGTGGTTTTTTACAGTTCTTGATGAATATGGAGTTCCAAGAATCCGGGCCTGGTGCGGAGTGCATAGGCATACTGTTTATGGCTTCTTCAAAATCCAGTGGGGATAGGGTGACGTCTGATATATGATTTGATGTTGGTATCATATCCATGAAAAATTCATTTGGGTTATCGATCTTTAGTGCGTTTAATGGCTCGCTGAAGACAGAGTCGTATTGCTTCCTCAGTAGCTCGCTCATTTCTTTGTTGTCATCGGTGAAAGTTCCATCTTCCTTTCGCAGGGGCCCGATACTAGATGTGGTTTTGATCTTGATTTTGCATAGGAGAAAAAATATTTCGGGTTTCTCTCTATTTCACTGATGGCCTTTTGCTCTCTTTCCCTCTCCTGCGTTTTGTATGATTCTTGTAGCTTGAGTTCAATTTTTCCTATTTCGCTACCTAACCTTCTTCGCCGTTCCTGAGATAGGGTGCGACTCTCAAGTTGTACCGCGATTCGTTTTCTTCGCCTATATAGGGAACGACGTTCTCGTTCCAATCTGCATCTCTTCCTCTTTTTCTTAGGGGGATGCGGTTTGTACATATTTCTAGTGCTACTGAGCTTATTTTTTCCAGGCACTGGTTCAGGTTCGCATTTCCTAGCTGTTCTTCCCAGTTTATTTCTGTGAAGTCCTGGTTTATTTGCTCCCAGTTTATCTGTTTATTATTGAAGTTGAATTTGCTGAAATCTCCTCCACCGGGAATCTGGACTGGTTTTGAAGGTCTATTCCCCATGGG
>WNGS01083275.1:9552-19997 GCA_020271785.1 Procambarus virginalis
GGGCTGACACTGACCACTATGATAATGGGGCTGGCACTTCAGGCGATACTGGGGCTGACACTGACCGCAGGTGATAATGGGGCTGACACTGACCACAGGTGATAATGGGGCTGACACTTATCACAGGGGATAATGGTGGTGACACTGACCACAGGTGATAATGGGCTGACACTGACTACAGGTGATAATGGGGCTGACACTGACCACAGTGATAATGGGGCTGACACTGACCACAGGTGATAATGGTGGTGACACTGACCACAGGTGATAATGTGCCTGACACTGACTACCGGTGATAATGGGGCTGACACTGACCACATGTGATAATGGGGCTGACACTGACCACAGGTGATAATGGGGCTGACACTGACCACAGGTGATAATGGGCTGACACTGACCACAGGTGATAATGGGGCTGACACTGACCACAGGTGATAATGGGGCTGACACTGACCACAGGTGATAATGGGGCTGACACTGACCACAGGTGATAATGGGGCTGACACTGACCACAGGTGATAATGGGGCTGACACTGACCACAGGTGATAATGGGGCTGACACTGACCACAGGTGATAATGGGCTGACACTGACCACAGGTGATAATGGGGCTGACACTGACCACAGGTAAATGGGCTGACACTGACCACAGTGATAATGGGGCTGACACTACAGGTGATAATGGGGCTGACACTGACCACAGGTGATAATGGGGCTGACACTGACCACAGGTGATAATGGGGCTGACACTGACCACAGGTGATAATGGGGCTGACACTGGCCACAGTGATAATGGGGCTGACACTGACCACAGGTGATAATGGGGCTGACACTGACCACAGGTGATAATGGGGCTGACACTGACCACAGGTGATAATGGGGCTGACACTGACACAGGTGATAATGGGGCTGACACTGACCACAGGTGATAATGGGGCTGACACTGACCACAGGTGATAATGGGGCTGACACTGACCACAGGTGATAATGGGGCTGACACTGACCACAGGTGATAATGGGGCTGACACTGACCACAGGTGATAATGGGGCTGACACTGACCACAGGTGATAATGGGGCTGACACTGACCACAGGTGATAATGGGGCTGACACTGACCACAGGTGATAATGGGGCTGACACTGACCACAGGTGATAATGGGGCTGACACTGACCACAGGTGATAATGGGGCTGACACTACCACAGGTGATAATGGGGCTGACACTGACCACAGGTGATAATGGGGCTGACACTGACCACAGGTGATAATGGGGCTGACACTGACCACAGGTGATAATGGGGCTGACACTGACCACAGGTGATAATGGGGCTGACACTGACCACAGGTGATAATGGGGCTGACACTGACCACAGGTGATAATGGGGCTGACACTGACCACAGGTGATAATGGGGCTGACACTGACCACAGGTGATAATGGGGCTGACACTGACCACAGTGATAATGGGGCTGACACTGACCACAGGTGATAATGGGGCTGACACCGACCACAGGTGATAATGGGGCTGACACTGACCACAGGTGATAATGGGGCTGACACTGACCACAGGTGATAATGGGGCTGACACTGTCCACAGGTGATAATAGGGCTGACACTGTCCACAGGTTGGGGACCTCAGGGTTGAGGGAGCCCGTCAAGAGGCTGGTGGAGGCTGGCCGGGTGTTGGCCGTCCAGGAAGACCAAGATGGCCGCCGCTCCGCCAGGATAACTCTACAAGACGGACAGCTGTACCTCCACCCACTCCTGCGTCAGCCCACGCCCGCCCACGCCCACACCCTCCAGGTTACTTTATTACACCCACTAGTCTTACTGACATTACTGACTTATTGAATTATGATAACTAATATGATAACATTTTGTTATACAGTTATCAGCATGACTTATTACATTTTCTGCAGGAGAGTGAGGTTGTGGGCGTGCTGGAGCCCTCCTGCACCCTGGCGTTCCTTGACCTCGGGTGGGCGGGGTCAACAAGAGGGCGGGTCACCATCCGGCTGACCCCTGACACTCCGCTGGCCAGACAGTTTGTGTTGTTGTGTACGGGCCAGCGGGGCCACACCTACCGCAACACTAAACTGTTGGAGGTGGGGGGCAAGGGTCAGCCCGGGGGAGTATGTGGGGGCGGAGACTACGAGAGTAATGATGGTAGGGAGGAGCCCCACTGCTGCCTGACCTCCAGGGGCAGTACCGGAGGTCAGGCCGGGCAGGAGCTGTGTTGGCCTGGTATGGGCCGGGGGTCCCAGAGTGCCCAGTTCGGCATCACCACCAGGGACCGCCAGGTGGTGGCCAGTGGCCATATGTCTTCGGTGATGTGGTGAGCGGCCTGGATGTGGTGAGGGCAGCAGTCAACCACAGTGACATTACGGAGGTGACTGTGGTGGACTGTGGTGTTGTGCTGCCACTCTAGTTCACTGTACCACCACCATCACTACTGTGGTGTTGTGCTGCCACTCTAGTTCACTGTACCATCACTACTGTGGTGTTGTGCTGCCACTCTAGTTCACTGTACCACCACCATCACTACTGTGGTGTTGTGCTGCCACTCTAGTTCACTGTACCATCACTACTGTGGTGTTGTGCTGCCACTCTAGTTCACTGTACCACCACCATCACTACTGTGGTGTTGTGCTGCCACTCTAGTTCACTGTACCATCACCATCACTACTGTGGTGTTGTGCTGCCACTCTAGTTCACTGTACCATCACCATCACTACTGTGGTGTTGTGCTGCCACTCTAGTTCACTGTACCACCACCATCACTACTGTGGTGTTGTGCTGCCACTCTAGTTCACTGTACCATCACCATCACTACTGTGGTGTTGTGCTGCCACTCTAGTTCACTGTACCACCACCATCACTACTGTGGTGTTGTGCTGCCACTCTAGTTCACTGTACCATCACTACTGTGGTGTTGTGCTGCCACTCTAGTTCACTGTACCATCACCATCACTACTGTGGTGTTGTGCTGCCACTCTAGTTCACTGTACCACCACCATCACTACTGTGGTGTTGTGCTGCCACTCTAGTTCACTGTACCATCACTACTGTGGTGTTGTGCTGCCACTCTAGTTCACTGTACCATCACTACTGTGGTGTTGTGCTGCCACTCTAGTTCACTGTACCATCACTACTGTGGTGTTGTGCTGCCACTCTAGTTCACTGTACCATCACTACTGTGGTGTTGTGCTGCCACTCTAGTTCACTGTACCATCACTACTGTGGTGTTGTGCTGCCACTCTAGTTCACTGTACCATCACTACTGTGGTGTTGTGCTGCCACTCTAGTTCACTGTACCATCACTACTGTGGTGTTGTGCTGCCACTCTAGTTCACTGTACCATCACTACTGTGGTGTTGTGCTGCCACTCTAGTTCACTGTACCACCACCATCACTACTGTGGTGTTGTGCTGCCACTCTAGTTCACTGTACCACCACCATCACTACTGTGGTGTTGTGCTGCCACTCTAGTTCACTGTACCATCACTACTGTGGTGTTGTGCTGCCACTCTAGTTCACTGTACCATCACTACTGTGGTGTTGTGCTGCCACTCTAGTTCACTGTACCATCACTACTGTGGTGTTGTGCTGCCACTCTAGTTCACTGTACCATCACCATCACTACTGTGGTGTTGTGCTGCCACTCTAGTTCACTGTACCCATCACTACTGTGGTGTTGTGCTGCCACTCTAGTTCACTGTACCATCACTACTGTGGTGTTGTGCTGCCACTCTAGTTCACTGTACCATCACTACTGTGGTGTTGTGCTGCCGCTCTAGTTCACTGTACCATCACTACTGTGGTGTTGTGCTGCCACTCTAGTTCACTGTACCATCACTACTGTGGTGTTGTGCTGCCGCTCTAGTTCACTGTACCATCACTACTGTGGAGTTGTGCTGCCATTCTAGTTCACTGTACCATCACTACTGTGGTGTTGTGCTGCCACTCTAGTTCACTGTACCATCACTACTGTGGTGTTGTGCTGCCTCTCTAGTTCACTGTACCACTACCATCACTACTGTGGTGTTGTGCTGCCCTCTAGTTCACTGTACCACCACCATCACTACTGTGGTGTTGTGCTGCCACTCTAGTTCACTGTACCATCACCATCACTACTGTGGTGTTGTGCTGCCACTCTAGTTCACTGTACCACCACCATCACTACTGTGGTGTTGTGCTGCCACTCTAGTTCACTGTACCATCACTACTGTGGTGTTGTGCTGCCACGATAGTTCTCTGTACCATCACTATCACTACTGTGGTGTTGTGCTGCCACTCTAGTTCACTGTACCATCACCATCACTACTGTGGTGTTGTTCTGTCACTCTAGTTCACTGTACCACCACCTGCTATGGTGTTGTTCTGCCACTCTAGTTCACTGTACCACCACCATCACTACTGTGGTGTTGTGCTGCCATTCTAGTTCACTGTACTATCACTACTGTGGTGTTGTGCTGCCACTCTAGTTCACTATACCATCACTACTGTGGTGTTGTGCTGCCACTCTAGTTCACTGTACCACCACCATCACTACTGTGGTGTTGTGCTGCCACTCTAGTTCACTGTACCATCACTAGTGTGGTGTTGTGCTGCCACTCTAGTTCACTGTACCACCACCATCACTACTGTGGTGCTGTGCTTCCACTCTAGTTCACTGTACTATCACTACTGTGGTTTTGTGCTGCCACTCTAGTTCACTGTACCACCACCATCACTACTGTGGTGTTGTGCTGCCACTCTAGTTCACTGTACCACCACCATCACTACTGTGGTGCTGTGCTGCCACTCTAGTTCACTGTACCACCACCATCACTACTGTGGTGTTGTGCTGCCACTCTAGTTCACTGTACCATCACTAGTGTGGTGTTGTGCTGCCACTCTAGTTCACTGTACTATCACTACTGTGGTGTTGTGCTGCCACTCTAGTTCACTGTACCACCACCATCACTACTGTGGTGTTGTGCTGCCACTCTAGTTCACTGTACCACCACCATCACTACTGTGGTGTTGTGCTGCCACTCTAGTTCACTGTACCACCACCATCACTACTGTGGTGTTGTGCTGCCACTCTAGTTCACTGTACCACCACCATCACTACTGTGGTGTTGTGCTGCCACTTTAGTTCACTGTACCATCACTACTGTGGTTTTGTGCTGCCACTCTAGTTCACTGTACCACCACCATCACTACTGTGGTGTTTGCTGCCACTCTAGTTCACTGTACCACCACCATCATTACTGTGCTGTTGTGCTGCCACTCTAGTTCACTGTACCATCACCATCACTACTGTGGTGTTGTGCTGCCACTCTAGTTCACTGTACCATCACTACTGTGGTGTTGTGCTGCCACTCTAGTTCACTGTACCGCCACCATCACTACTGTGGTGTTGTGCTGCCACTCTAGTTCACTGTACCATCACTACTGTGGTGTTGTGCTGCCACTTTAGTTCACTGTACCATCACTACTGTGGTGTTGTGCTGCCACTCTAGTTCACTGTACCATCATTACTGTGCTGTTGTGCTGCCACTCTAGTTCACTGTACCATCACCATCACTACTGTGGTGTTGTGCTGCCACTCTAGTTCACTGTACCATCACTACTGTGGTGTTGTGCTGCCACTTTAGTTCACTGTACCATCACTACTGTGGTTTTGTGCTGCCACTCTAGTTCACTGTACCACCACCATCACTACTGTGGTGTTGTGCTGCCACTTTAGTTCACTGTACCATCACTACTGTGGTGTTGTGCTGCCACTCTAGTTCACTGTACCATCTCTACTGTGGTGTTGTGCTGCCACTCTAGTTCACTGTACCATCACTACAGTGGTGTTGTGCTGCCACTCTAGTTCACTGTACCACCACTATCACTACTGTGGTGTTGTGCTGCCACTCTAGTTCACTGTACCATCATACGTGGTGTTGTGCTGCCGCTCTAGTTCACTGTACCACCACCATCACTACTGTGGTGTTGTGCTGCCACTTAGTTCACTGTACCACCACCATCACTACTGTGGTGTTGTGCTGCCACTCTAGTTCACTGTACCATCACTACTGTGGTGTTGTGCTGCCACTCTAGTTCACTGTACCACCACCATCACTACTGTGGTGTTGTGCTGCCACTCTAGTTCACTGTACCACCACCATCACTACTGTGGTGTTGTGCTGCCACTCTAGTTCACTGTACCACCACCATCACTACTGTGGTGTTGTGCTGCCACTCTAGTTCACTGTACCACCACTATCACTATTGTGGTGTTGTGCTGCCACTCTAGTTCACTGTACTATCACCATCACTACTGTGGTGTTGTGCTGCCACTCTAGTTCACTGTACCATCACTACTGTGGTGTTGTGCTGCCACTCTAGTTCACTGTACCACCACCATCACTACTGTGGTGTTGTGCTGCCACTCTAGTTCACTGTACCATCACTACTGTGGTGTTGTGCTGCCACTCTAGTTCACTGTACCATCACTACTGTGGTGTTGTGCTGCCACTCTAATTCACTGTACCATCACTACTGTGGTGTTGTGCTGCCACTCTAGTTCACTGTACCACCACCATCACTACTGTGGTGTTGTGCTGCCACTCTAGTTCACTGTACCACCACCATCACTACTGTGGTGTTGTGCTGCCACTATAGTTCACTGTACCATCACCATCACACGGTGGTGTTGTGCTGCCACTCTAGTTCACTGTACCACCACCATCAGTACTGTGGTGTTGTGCGGCTGCTCTAGTTCACTGTACCACCACCATCACTACTGTGGTGTTGTGCTGCCACTCTAGTTCACTGTACCACCACCATCACTACTGTGGTGTTGTGCTGCCGCTCTAGTTCACTGTACCACTACCATCACTACTGTGGTGTTGTGCTGCCACTCTAGTTCACTGTACCACCACCATCACTACTGTGGTGTTGTGCTGCCACTCTAGTTCACTGTACCACCACCATCACTACTGTGGTGTTGTGCTGTCACTCTAGTTCACTGTAACAACACCATCATCACTACTGTGGTGTTGTGCTGTCACTCTAGTTCACTGTAACAACACCATCATCACTACTGCATCACCATGGACTGCGTGTTTTGATGCCAATAATTTAAGGACAGACTTTTATCACTATATCATCATAACTTCACTATCTTTGGAATTTATACTTTGGTATCATATACCTGACAATCACGGCTGTATCACCATCAATGCTATATCTTCTCAGTACTGTAACCTATCATTGCTGTTTCACTATAGCTTCACTATCACCTCTATATATCACCATCACCTCAGGCCCTACACTTGGGGTCATATACTGACCATGTTGAGTAAGAAATTGTTGGTGTCACCATATGACAGCTGTTGTCACTGTTATATCACCAACAGCTCACTATCACATAACACTATCACTGCTACACCAACATCATTTCACTTTCTCTGCATTATCACCTCACATTGATATTTCCTCCTTACATTCACTGATATATCACTATCACTGCTACAGCACCACTACTGCACCATCACTGCTATATCACCATTACTGTCATATCACCATCACCTCAGTATCACTGCTATATCATCACTATACTAACATTGCTATATCACCTTACTATCACAGCTATATTACTATCACCTCACTATCACTCTCATATCACCACCTCACTATCACTATCACATATCACTATATATTACTATCAATGCTATGTCACCATCACTCACAATCACTCAGGTGTGTTGTGATATTACCATACTGGTCCATGGTGTGTTGTGATATTACCATACTGGACCATGGTGTGTTGTGATATTACCATACTGGTCCATGGTGTGTTGTGATATTACCATACTGGTCCATGGTGTGTTGTGATATTACCATACTGGACCATGGTGTGTTGTGATATTACCATACTGGTCCATGGTGTGTTGTGATATTACCATACTGGTCCATGGTGTGTTGTGATATTACCATACTGGTCCATGGTGTGTTGTGATATTACCATACTGGTCCATGGTGTGTTGTGATATTACCATACTGGTCCATGGTGTGTTGTGATATTACCATACTGGTCCATGGTGTGTTGTGATATTACCATACTGGTCCATGGTGTGTTGTGATATTACCATACTGGTCCATGGTGTGTTGTGATATTACCATACTGGTCCATGGTGTGTTGTGATATTACCATACTGGTCCATGGTGTGTTGTGATATTACCATACTGGTCCATGGTGTGTTGTGATATTACCATACTGGTCCATGGTGTGTGTGATATTACCATACTGGTCCATGGTGTGTTGTGATATTACCATACTGGTCCATGGTGTGTTGTGATATTACCATACTGGTCCATGGTGTGTTGTGATATTACCATACTGGTCCATGGTGTGTTGTGATATTACCATACTGGTCCATGGTGTGTTGTGATATTACCATACTGGTCCATGGTGTGTTGTGATATTACCATACTGGTCCATGGTGTGTTGTGATATTACCATACTGGTCCATGGTGTGTTGTGATATTACCATACTGGTCCATGGTGTGTTGTGATATTACCATACTGGTCCATGGTGTGTTGTGATATTACCATACTGGTCCATTGTGTGTTGTGATATTACCATACTGGTCCATGGTGTGTTGTGATATTACCATACTGGTCCATGGTGTGTTGTGATATTACCATACTGGACCATGGTGTGTTGTGATATTACCATACTGGTCCATGGTGTGTTGTGATATTACCATACTGGTCCATGGTGTGTTGTGATATTACCATACTGGTCCATGGTGTGTTGTGATATTACCATACTGGTCCATGGTGTGTTGTGATATTACCATACTGGTCCATGGTGTGTTGTGATATTACCATACTGGTCCATGGTGTGTTGTGATATTACCATACTGGTCCATGGTGTGTTGTGATATTACCATACTGGTCCATGGTGTGTTGTGATATTACCATACTGGTCCATGTGTGTTGTGATATTACCATACTGGTCCATGGTGTGTTGTGATATTACCATACTGGACCATGGTGTGTTGTGATATTACCATACTGGTCCATGGTGTGTTGTGATATTACCATACTGGTCCATGGTGTGTTGTGATATTACCATACTGGTCCATGGTGTGTGTGATATTACCATACTGTCCATGGTGTGTTGTGATATTACCATACTGGTCCATTGTGTTGTGATATTACCATACTGGTCCATGGTGTGTTGTGATATTACCATACTGGTCCATGGTGTGTTGTGATATTACCATACTGGTCCATGGTGTTTGTGATATTACCATACTGGTCCATGGTGTGTTGTGATATTACCATACTGGTCCATGGTGTGTTGTGATATTACCATACTCATGGTGTTTGTGTATTACCATACTGGTCCATGGTGTGTTGATATTACCATACTGGTCCATGGTGTGTTGTGATATACCATACTGGTCCATGGTGTGTTGTGATATTACCATACTGGTCCATGGTGTGTTGTGATATTACCATACTGGTCCATGGTGTGTTGTGATATTACCATACTGGTCCATGGTGTGTTGTGATATTACCATACTGGTCCATGGTGTGTTGTGATATTACCATACTGGTCCATGGTGTGTTGTGATATTACCATACTGGTCCATGGTGTGTTGTGATATTACCATACTGCCATGGTGTGTTGTGATATTACCATACTGGTCCATGGTGTGTTGTGATATTACCATACTGGTCCATGGTGTGTTGTGATATTACCATACTGGTCCATGGTGTGTTGTGATATTACCATACTGGTCCATGGTGTGTTGTGATATTACCATACTGGTCCATGGTGTGTTGTGATATTACCATACTGGTCCATGTGTGTTGTGATATTACCATACTGGTCCATGGTGTGTTGTGATATTACCATACTGGTCCATGGTGTGTTGTGATATTACCATACTGGTCCATGGTGTGTTGTGATATTACCATACTGGTCCATGGTGTGTTGTGATATTACCATACTGGTCCATGGTGTGTTGTGATATTACCATACTGGTCCATGGTGTGTGTGATATTACCATACTGGTCCATGGTGTGTTGTGATATTACCATACTGGTCCATGGTGTGTTGTGATATTACCATACTGGTCCATGGTGTGTTGTGATATTACCATACTGGTCCATGGTGTGTTGTGATATTACCATACTGGTCCATGGTGTGTTGTGATATTACCATACTGGTCCATGGTGTGTTGTGATATTACCATACTGGTCCATGGTGTGTTGTGATATTACCATACTGGTCCATGGTGTGTGTGATATTACCATACTGGTCCATGGTGTGTTGTGATATTACCATACTGTCCATGGTGTGTTGTGATTTACCATACTGGTCCATGGTGTGTTGTGATATTACCATACTGGTCCATGGTGTGTTGTGATATTACCATACTGGTCCATGTTGTGT
>WNGS01083275.1:20105-42688 GCA_020271785.1 Procambarus virginalis
GGGACTGGAGCTACAGGCCCTGCACCAACCCCCTGCCAGTAGAGGGGGGCTGAAGCTACAGGTCCAGCACCAACCCCCTGCCAGTAGAGGGGGGCTGAAGCTACAGGTCCAGCACCAACCCCCTGCCAGTAGAGGGGGGGTGAAGCTACAGGTCCAACACCAAACCCCTGCCAGTAGAGGGGGGGCTGGAGCTACAGGTCCAGCACCAACCCCCTGCCAGTGGAGGGGGGCTGAAGCTACAGGTCCAGCACCAACCCCCGCCAGTAGAGGGGGGCTGGAGCTACAGGTCCAGCACCAACCCCTGCCAGTAGAGGGGGGCTGAAACTACAGGTCAAGCACCAACCCGCTGCCAGTAGAGGGGGGCTGAAACTACAGGTCAAGCACCAACCCGCTGCCAGTAGAGGGGGCTGAAGCTACAGGTCCAGCACCAACCCCATACCAGTAGAGGGGGGCTGAAGCTACAGGTCCAGCACCAACCCGCTGCCAGTAGAGGGGGGCTGAAGCTACAGGTCCAGCACCAACCCCTTGCCAGTAGAGGTGGGCTGGAGCTACAGGTCCAGCACCAACCCCCTGCCAGTAGAGGGGGGCTGAAACTACAGGTCAAGCACCAACCCGCTGCCAGTAGAGGGGGGCTGAAGCTACAGGTCCAGCACCAACCCCATACCAGTAGAGGGGGGCTGAAGCTACAGGTCCAGCACCAACCCGCTGCCAGTAGAGGGGGGCTGGAGCTACAGGTCCAGCACCAACCCCCTGCCAGTAGAGGTGGGCTGGAGCTACTGGTCCAGCACCAACTCCCTGCCAGTAGAGGGGGGCTGGAGCTACAGGTCCAACACCAACCCCCTGCCAGTGGAGGGGGGCTGAAGCTACAGGTCCAGCACCAACCCCCTGCCAGTAGAGGGGGGCTGGAGCTACAGGTCCAGCACCAACCCCCTGCCAGTAGAGGGGGGCTGAAACTACAGGTCAAGCACCAACCCGCTGCCAGTAGAGGGGGGCTGAAGCTACAGGTCCAGCACCAACCCCATACCAGTAGAGGGGGGCTGAAGCTACAGGTCCAGCACCAACCCGCTGCCAGTAGAGGGGGGCTGAAGCTACAGGTCCAGCACCAACCCCTTGCCAGTAGAGGTGGGCTGGAGCTACAGGTCCAGCACCAACCCCCTGCCAGTAGAGGGGGCTGAAACTACAGGTCAAGCACCAACCCGCTGCCAGTAGAGGGGGGCTGAAGCTACAGGTCCAGCACCAACCCCATACCAGTAGAGGGGGGCTGAAGCTACAGGTCCAGCACCAACCCGCTGCCAGTAGAGGGGGGCTGGAGCTACAGGTCCAGCACCAACCCCCTGCCAGTAGAGGTGGGCTGGAGCTACAGGTCCAGCACCAACCCCCTGCCAGTAGAGGGGGCTGGAGCTACAGGTCCAGCACCAACCCCCTGCCAGTAGAGGTGGGCTGGAGCTACAGGTCCTGCACCAACCCCCTGCCAGTAGAGGGGGCTGGAGCTACAGGTCCAGCACCAACCCCCTGCCAGTAGAGGGGGGCTGAAACTACAGGTCAAGCACCAACCCGCTGCCAGTAGAGGGGGGCTGAAGCTACAGGTCCAGCACCAACCCCATACCAGTAGAGGGGGGCTGAAGCTACAGGTCCAGCACCAACCCGCTGCCAGTAGAGGGGGGCTGAAGCTACAGGTCCAGCACCAACCCCTTGCCAGTAGAGGTGGGCTGGAGCTACAGGTCCAGCACCAACCCCCTGCCAGTAGAGGGGGGCTGAAACTACAGGTCAAGCACCAACCCGCTGCCAGTAGAGGGGGGCTGAAGCTACAGGTCCAGCACCAACCCCATACCAGTAGAGGGGGGCTGAAGCTACAGGTCCAGCGCCAACCCGCTGCCAGTAGAGGGGGCTGGAGCTACAGGTCCAGCACCAACCCCCTGCCAGTAGAGGTGGGCTGGAGCTACAGGTCCAGCACCAACCCCCTGCCAGTAGAGGGGGCTGGAGCTACAGGTCCAGCACCAACCCCCTGCCAGTAGAGGTGGGCTGGAGCTACAGGTCCTGCACCAACCCCTTGCCAGTAGAGGTGGGCTGGAGCTACAGGTCCTGCACCAACCCCCTGCCAGTAGAGGGGGGCTGGAGCTACAGGTCCAGCACCAACCCCCTGCCAGTAGAGGGGGGCTGGAGCTACAGGTCCTGCACCAACCCCCTGCCAGTAGAGGGGGGCTGGAGCTACAGGTCCAGCACCAACCCCCTGCCAGTAGAGGGGGGCTGGAGCTACAGGTCCTGCACCAACCCCTTGCCAGTAGGTGCTTTCCTTGACTGGCTTCAGTTTATGTGTAGTGTAATGTGGTGATTGTGGTGAATGTGGTAGGTGTGGTTGACTGATAATGGGTCTCTCACTGACTAAATGTGATAATCTGGCTGACACTGTCCACAGTTGACAATGGGGCTGACACTGACCATAGGTGATAATGGGGCTGACATTTACTACAGGTGATAATGGGGCTGACACTGACCACAGGTGATAATGGGGCTGACACTGACCACAGGTGATAATGGAGCTGACATTTATTACAGGTGATAATGGGGCTGACACTGTCCACAGGTGATAATGGAGCTAGCACTGACCACAGGAGTTAATGGGGCTGACACTGACCACAGTTGATAATGGTGCTGACACTGACCGCAGGTGATAATGGGGCTGACACTGTCCACATGTGATAATGGGGCTGACACTGACCACAGGTGATAATGGGGCTGACACTGACCACAGGTGATAATGGGGCTCACACTGACCACAGGTAATAATGGAGCTGACACTGACCACAGGTGATAATGGAGCTGACACTGACCACAGGTGGTAATGGGGCTGACACTGACCACAGGTGATAATGGGGCTGTCACTGACCACCAGTGATAATGGGGCTGACACTGACCACAGGTGATAATGGGGCTGACACTGACCACCAATGATAATGGGGCTGACACTGACCACAGGTGATAATGGGGCTGACACTGACCACTAATGATAATGGGGCTGATACTGACCACAGGTGATAATGGGACTGACACTGACCACAGGTGTTAATGGGGCTGACACTGACCACAGGTGATAATGGGCTGACACTACTTGTTATAATGTGGCTGACACTGTCCACAGGTGATTATGGGGCTGACACTGACCACCAGTGATAATGGGGCTGACACTGACCACCGGTGATAATGGGGCTGACACTGACCACCGGTGATAATGGGGCTGACACTGACCACCGGTGATAATGGGGCTGACACTGACCACCAGTGATAATGGGGCTGACACTGACCACAGGTGATAATGGAGCTGACACTGCCCACAGGTGATAATGAGGCTGACACTGACCTCAGATGATAATGGGGCTGACACTGACCACAGGTGATAATGGTGCTGACACTGATCACAGGTGATAATGGGGCTGACACTGACCACAGGCGATAATGGGGCTGACACTGACCACAGGTGATAATGGGGCTGACACTGACCACAGGTGATAATGGGGCTGACACTGACCAACAGTGATAATGGGGCTGACACTACAGGTGATAATTCGGCTGACACTGACCACAGGTGATAATGGGGCTAACACTGTCCACTGATGATAATGGGGCTGGCACTTACTTCAGGTGATAATGGGGCTGACACTGACCACTGATGATAATGGGGCTGGCACTTACTTCAGGTGATAATGGGGCTAACACTGACCACTGATGATAATGGGGCTGGCACTTACTTCAGGTGATAATGGGGCTAACACTGTCCACAGGTGTTAATGGGGCTGACACTGACCACAGGTGATAATGGGGCTGACACTGACCACAGGTGATAATGGGGCTGACACTGACCACTGGTGATAATGGGGCTGACACTGTCCACTGGTGATAATGGGGCTGACACTGACCACTGGTGATAATGGGGCTAATCCTGACCACAGGTGATAATGGGGCTGATACTGACCACTGATGATAATGGGGCTGACACTTACTACAGGTGATAATGGAGCTGACACTGACCACAGGTGATAATGGGGCTGACACTGACCACAGGTGATTATGGGGCTGACACTAACCACAGGTGATTATGGAGCTGACACTGACCACAGGTGATAATGGGGCTGACACTGACCATAGGTGATAATGGGGCTGACATTTACTACAGGTGATAATGGGGCTGACACTGACCACAAGTGATAATGGGGCTGACATTGACCACAGGTGATAATGGGGCTGACACTGACCACAGGTGATAATGGGGCTGACACTGACCACAGGTGATGATGGGGCTGACACTACAGGTTATAATGGGGCTGACACTGTCCACAGGTGATAATGGGGCTGACACCACCAATGATAATGGGGCTGACACTACAGGTGATAATGGGGCAGACACTGATCACAGGTGATAATGGGGCTAACACTGTCTACAGGTGACAATGGGGCTGATACTGACCACTGGTGATAATGGGGCTGACACTGACCACAGGTGATAATAGGGCTGACACTGACCACTGATGATAATGGGGCTGACACTGACCACAGGTGATAATGGGGCTGACACTTATCACAGGGGATAATGGTGGTGACACTGACCACAGGTGATAATGTGGCTGACACCGACTACCGGTGATAATGGGGCTGACACTGCCCACATGTGATAATGGGGCTGACACTGACCACAGGTGATAATGGGGATGACACTGACCACAGGTGATAATGGAGCTGACACTTACTACAGGTGATAATGGGGCTGACACTGATCACAGGTGATAATGGGGCTGACACTGGCCACAGGTGATAATGGGGCTGACACTGGCCACAGTTGATAATGGGGCTGACACTGACCACAGGTGATAATGGGGCTGACACTGACCACTGGTGATAATGGGGCTGACACTGACCACTGGTGATAATGGGGCTGACACTGACCACAGGTGATAATAGGGCTGACACTGACCACTGATGATAATGGGGCTGACACTGTCCACAGGTGTTAATGGGGCTGACACTGACCACCAGTGATAATGGGGCTGACACTACAGGTGATAATGGGGCTGACACTTACTACAGGTGATAATGGGGCTGACACTGGCCACAGGTGATAATGGGGCTGACACTGGCCACAGGTGATAATGGGGCTGACACTGAACACAGGTGGTAATGGGGCTGACACTGACCACTGGTGATAATGGGGCTGACACTGACCACTGGTGATAATGGGGCTGACACTGACCACAGGTGATAATAGGGGTGATACTGACCACTGATGATAATGGGGCTGACACTTACTACTGGTGATAATGGGGCTGACACTGACCACAGGTGATAATGGATCTGACACTGACCACAGGTGATAATGGGGCTGACACTGACCACAGGTGATGATGGGGCTGACACTTACTACAGGTTATAATGGGGCTGGCACTGTCCACAGGTGATAATGGGGCTGACACCACCAGTGATAGTGGGGCTGACACTACAGGTGATAATGGGGCTGACACTACAGGTGATAATTGGGCTAACACTGTCTACAGGTGACAATGGGGCTGATACTGACCACTGGTGATAATGGGGCTGACACTGACCACAGGTGATAATAGGGCTGACACTGACCACTGATGATAATGGGGCTGGCACTTCAGGCGATACTGGGGCTGACACTGACCGCAGGTGATAATGGGGCTGACACTGACCACAGGTGATAATGGTGGTGACACTGACCACAGGTGATAATGTGGCTGACACCGACTACCGGTGATAATGGGGCTGACACTGACCAGCAGTGATAATGGGGCTGACACTGACCACAGGTGATAATGGGGCTGACACTTCCTACATGTGATAATGGTGGTGACACTGACCACAGGTGATAATGTGCCTGACACTGACTACCGGTGATAATGGGGCTGACACTGCCCACATTTGATAATGGGCTGACACTGACCACAGGTGATAATGGGGATGACACTGACCACAGGTGATAATGGAGCTGACACTTACTACAGGTGATAATGGGGCTGACACTGATCACAGGTGATAATGGGGCTGACACTGGCCACAGGTGATAATGGGGCTGACACTGGCCACAGTTGATAATGGGGCTGACACTGACCACAGGTGATAATGGGGCTGACACTGACCACTGGTGATAATGGGGCTGACACTGACCACAGGTGATAATAGGGCTGACACTGTACCACTGATGATAATGGGCTGACACTGTCCACAGGTGTAATGGGGCTGACACGACCACCAGTGATAATGGGGCTGACACTACAGGTGATAACGGGGCTGACACTGATCACAGGTGATAATGGGGCTGACACTTACTACAGGTGATAATGGGGCTGACACTGGCCACAGGTGATAATGGGGCTGACACTGGCCACAGGTGATAATGGGGCTGACACTGAACACAGGTGGTAATGGGGCTGACACTGACCACTGGTGATAATGGGGCTGACACTGACCACTGGTGATAATGGGCTGACACTGACCACAGGTGATAATAGGGGTGACACTGACCACTGATGATAATGGGGCTGACACTACTGGTGATAATGGGGCTGACACTGACCACAGGTGATAATGGATCTGACACTGACCACAGGTGATAATGGGGCTGACACTGACCACAGGTGATAATGGGGCTGACACTTACTACAGGTGATAATGGGGCTGACACTGGCACAGGTGATAATGGGGCTGGACACTGACCACAGGTGATAATGGGGCTGACACGACTACACAGGTGATAATGGTGCTGACACTGTCCACAGGTGATAATGGGGCTGACACGTACTACAGGTGATAATGGTGCTGACACTGACCACAAGTGATAATGGGGCTGACACTGACCACAGGTGATCATGGGGATAACACTGACCACAGATGATAATGGGGCTGACACTGACCACAGGTGACAATGGGGCTGACACCGACCACAGGTGATAATGGGGCTGCACTGACCACAGGTGATAATGGGGATGACACTGACCACAGGTGATAATGGGGCTGACACTGTCCACAGGTGTAATAGGGCTGACACTGTCCACAGGTTGGGACCTCAGGTTGAGGGAGCCCGTCAAGAGTCTGGTGGAGGCTGGCGGGTGTTGGCCGTCCAGGAAGACCAAGATGGCCGCCGCTCCGCCAGGATACTCTACAAGACGGACAGCTGTACCTCCACCCACTCCTGCGTCAGCCCACGCCCGCCCCACCCACACCCTCCAGGTTACTTTATTACACCCAATAGTCTTACTGACATTACGACTTATTGAATTATGATAACTAATATGATAACATTTTGTTGTACAGTTATCAGCATGACTTATTACATTTTCTGCAGGAGAGTGAGGTTGTGGGCGTGCTGGAGCCCTCCTGNGACCACTGATGATAATGGGGCTGGCACTTACTTCAGGTGATAATGGGGCTGACACTGACCACAGGTGATAATGTGGCTGGCACTTACTTCAGGTGATAATGGGGTGACACTGACCACTGTTGATAATGGGCTGGCACTTACTTCAGGTGATAATGGGGCTAACAGTGTCCACAGGTGATAAGGGGCTGTTACTGACCACTGGTGATAATGGGGCGACACTGACCACAGGTGATAATAGGGTTGACACTGACCACTGATGATAATGGGGCTGGCACTTACTTCAGGTGATAATGGGGCTGACACTGACCACAGGTGATAACGGGGCTGACACTGACCAATGGTGATAATGGGGCTGACACTGACCACTGGTGATAAGGGGGCTAATCCTGACCACAGGTGATAATGGGGGCTGATACTGACCACTGATGATAATGGGGCTGACACTACAGGTGATAATGGAGCTGACACTGACCACAGGTGATAATGGGGCTGACACTGACCACAGGATATGTGTGCTGACACTGACCACAGGTGATAATGGGCTGACACTGTCCACATGTGATAATGGGCTGACACTGACCACAGGTGATAATGGGCTGACACTGACCACAGGTGATAATGGGGCTGCACTGACCACAGGTGATAATGGGCTCACACTGACCACAGGTGATAATGGAGCTGACACTGACCAGGTGATAATGGGGCTGACACTGACCACAGGTGATAATGGGGCTGACAATGACCACAGGTGATAATGGGGGCTGTCACTGACCACCAGTGATAATGGGGCTGACACTGACCACCAATGATAATGGGGCTGACACTGACCACAGGTGGTAATGGGGCTGACACTGACCACAGGTGTTAATGGGGCTGACACTACAGTTATAATGGGGCTGACACTGACCCCTGGTGATAATGGGGCTGACACTGACCACCAGTGATAATGGGGCGACACTGACCACAGGTGATAATGGAGCTGACACTGTCCACAGGTGATAATGGGGCTGACACTGTCCACAGGTGATAATGAGGCTGACACTGACCACAGGTGATAATGGGGCTGACACTGTCCACAGGTGATAATGAGGCTGACACTGGCTCAGATGATAATGGGCTGACACTGACCACAGGTGATAATGGTGCTGTGACACTGATCACAGGTGATAATGGGGCTGACACTGACCACCGGTGATAATGGGGCTGACACTGACCACAGGTGATATGGGGCTGACGTGACCACAGGTGATAATGGGGCTGACACTGACAACAGTGATAATGGGGCTGACACTACAGGTGATAATTCGGCTGACACTGATCACAGGGGATAATGGGGCTAACACTGTCCACAGGTGATAATGGGGCTGACACTGACCACAGGTGATAATAGGGGTGACACTGACCACTGTTGATAATGGGGCTGGCACTTACTTCAGGTGATAATGGGGCTAACACTGTCCACAGGTGATAATGGGGCTGTTACTGACCACTGGTGATAATGGGGCGACACTGACCACAGGTGATAATAGGGTTGACACTGACCACTGATGATAATGGGGCTGGCACTTACTTCAGGTGATAATGGGGCTGACACTGACCACAGGTGATAACTGGGCTGACACTGACCACTGGTGATAATGGGGCTGACACTGACCACTGGTGATAATGGGGCTGATACTGACCACTGATGATAATGGGGCTGACACTACAAGTGATAATGGAGCTGACACTGACCACAGGTGATAATGGGGCTGACACTGACACAGGTGATTTGGGGCTGACACTAACCACAGGTGATATGGAGCTGACACTGACCACAGGTGATAATGGGGCTGACACTGACCACAGGTGATAATGGGGCTGACACTGACCATAGGTGATAATGGGGCTGACATTACTACAGGTGATAATGGGGCTGACACTGACCACAGGTGATAATGGGGCTGACACTGACCACAGGTGATAATGGGGCTGACACTGACCACAGGTGATAATGGGGCTGACACTGACCACAGGTGATAATGGGGCTGACACTACAGGTTATAATGGGGCTGACACTGTCCACAGGTGATAATGGGGCTGACACTGACCACCAGTGATAATGGGGCTGACACTACAGGTGATAATGGGGCAGACACTGATCACAGGTGATAATGGGGCTGACACTACAGGTGATAATGGAGCTAACACTGTCTACAGGTGACAATGGGGCTGTTACTGACCACTGGTGATAATGGGGCTGACACTGACCACAGGTGATAATAGGGCTGACACTGACCACTGATGATAATGGGGCTGGCTCTTCAGGCAATACTGGGCTGACACTGACAGGTGATAATGGGCTGACACTGACCACAGGTGATAATGGGGCTGACACTTATCACAGGGGATAATGGTGGTGACACTGACCACAGGTGATAATGTGGCTGACACGACTACCGGTGATAATGGGGCTGACACTGAGCAACAGTGATAATGGGGCTGACACTGACCACAGGTGATAATGGGGCTGACACTTCCTACATGTGATAATGGTGGTGACACTGACCACAGGTGATAATGGCTGACACTGACTACCGGTGATAATGGGGCTGACACTGCCCACATGTGATAATGGGGCTGACACTGACCACAGGTGATAATGGGGATGACACTGACCACAGGTGATAATGGAGCTGACACTACTACAGGTGATAATGGGGCTGACACTGATCACAGGTGATAATGGGGCTGACACTGGCCACAGTGATAATGGGACTGACACTGACCACAGGTGATAATGGGGCTGACACTGTCAACAGGTGATAATAGGGCTGACACGTACCACAGGTGATAATGGGGCTGACACGTACCACAGGTGATAATGGGGCTGACACGTACCACAGGTGATAATGGGGCTGACACTGACCACTGGTGATAATGGGGCTGACACTGACCACAGGTGATAATAGGGCTGACACTGACCACTGATGATAATGGGGCTGACACTGTCCACAGGTGATAATGGGGCTGACACTGACCACAGTGATAATGGGGCTGACACTACAGGTGATAATGGGGCTGACACTGATCACAGGTGATAATGGGGCTGACACTACAGGTGATAATGGGGCTGACACTGACCACAGGTGATAATGGGGCTGACACTGAACACGGTGGTAATGGGGCTGACACTGACCACTGGTGATAATGGGGCTGACACTGACCACAGGTGATAATGGGGTGACACTGACCACTGATGATAATGGGGCTGACACTTACTACAGGTGATAATGGGGCTGACACTGACCACAGGTGATAATGGGGCTGACACTGTCCACAGGTGATAATGGGGCTGACACTAACCACAGGTGATAATGGGGCTGACACTGTCCACAGGTGATAATGGGGCTGACACTATCCACAGGTGATAATGGGCTGACACTGACCACAGATGCTAATGGGGCTGACACTATCCACAGGTGATAATGGGCTGACACTGACACAGGTGATAATGGGGCTGACACTGTCAACAGGTGATAATAGGGCTGACACGTACTACAGGTGATAATGGGGCTGACACGTACCACAGGTGATAATGGGGCTGACACGTACCACAGGTGATAATGGGGCTGACACTACCACAGGCGATAATGGGGCGACACGTACCACAGGTGATAATGGGGCTGACACGTACTACAGGTGATAATGGGGCTGACACTGTCCACAGGTGATAATGGGGCTGACACGTACCACAGGTGATAATGGGGCTGACACTGTCCACAGGTGATAATGGGGCTGACACGTACTACAGGTGATAATGGGGCTGACACTGTCCACAGGTGAAATGGTGCTGACACTGCCCACAGGTGTTAATGGGGCTGACACTGACCACAGGTGATAATGGTGCTGACACTGACCACAGGTGATAATGGGGCTGACACTGACCACAGGTGATAATGGGGCTGACACTGTCACAGGTTGAGGACCTCCGCAGGATGAGGGTGCCCGTCAAGAGGCTGGTGGAGGCTGGCCGGGTGTTGGCCGTCCAGGAAGACCAAGATGGCCGCCGCTCCGCCAGGATAACTCTACAAGACGGACAGCTGTACCTCCACCCACTCCTGCGTCAGCCCACGCCCTCCCACGCCCACACCCTCCAGGTTACTTTATTACACCCAATAGTCTTACTGACATTACTGACTTATTGAGTTTTGATAACTAATATGATAACATTTTGTTATACAGTTATCAGTATGATTTATTATATTTCCTGCAGGAGAGTGAGGTTGTGGGCGTGCTGGAGCCCTCCTGCACCCTGGCGTTCCTTGACCTCGGGTGGGCGGGGTCAACAAGAGGGCGGGTCACCATCCGGCTGACCCCTGACACTCCACTGGCCAGACAGTTTGTGTTGTTGTGTACGGGCCAGCGGGGCCACACCTACCGCAACACTAAACTGTTGTGGGTGGGGCTCAAGGGTGAGCTGGAGGAGTGTGTTGTGGGCGGAGACTACGAGAGTAATGATGGTGAGGGAGGAGCCTCACTGCTGCCTGACCTCCAGGGGCAGTACCGGATGTCAGGCCGGGCAGGAGCTGTGGGGCCAGGGGTGGGCCGGGGGGTCACAGGAGTGCCCAGTTCGCCATCACCACCAGGGACCTCAGGGTCGTGGCCAGTGGTCAGTGTCTTCGGTGATGTGGTGAGCGGCCTGGATGTGGTGAGGGCAGCAGTCAACCACAGTGACATTACGGAGGTGACTGTGGTGGACTGTGGTGTTGTGCTGCCACTCTAGTTCACTGTACCACCACCATCACTACTGTGGTGTTGTGCTGCCACTCTTGTTCACTGTACCATCACTATCACCATCACTACTGTGGTGTTGTGCTGAAACTCTAGTTCACTGTACCACTACCATCACTACTGTGGTGTTGTGCTGCCACTCTTCCACTCACTATCACTGTTATGTCAACATCACCTCACTATCACTACTACGTCACTATCATCTCACTATCACTGCTATATCACCATCACCACAATATCACTGCTATATCATTATCAATCAACTCACTGACATCTTACTATGACTGCTATATCACCATCACCTCACTGTCACTGCTATATTACCGTCATGTCACTATCACTGGTATATCACCATCACCTCACTATCAATACTTTATCACCATCTCGCTATCATTTCTATATCACCATCTCACTATCACTACTATATCACCTTTACCTCACTATCACTGCTATATCACCATCTCACTATCACTATATCAATATCACTTCACTACCACTGTTATATCACCATCACCTCGATATAACTTCTATATTACTATCATCTCTCTATCACTGCTATCTATCCATCACCTCACTATCACTGCTGTCAACATCACATATTACTTCTACATCACCACTTCACTATCACTGCTATATCACCATCTCACTACCACCTCCATCACCTCACAATCACTGCTATATCACCATCACCTCAATATCACTTATATCACCATCTCACTATCACTGCTATATCACCTCACTGTTTTAAGAAATAAAAGTCCTACAGAAGGAATAGAAAAACTGACTTCGGAAGCGTATCAAGTCTGTCTGAAACATGTTCCTTTGAGGAAAGCCAGAAAGAGATCCAACGTAGAAAGAGAACGCAGACGACACTATAAACGCAGGAAAAGAATAACGGAACTGCTTATGCAGACACGAATTTCCCGTCAAAGAAGGAATAATTTAAATAGGGAGATTGAAGAAATCGAGCGGAAATTGAAACACTCATATCAAACTGAAGAAAGGCAGTTAGAACAGAAAGCAATTCAGGAAATAAAGAAAAATCCAAAATACTTCTTCACATATGCGAAATCAAAAGCAAAAACTACTGCCAGTATTGGACCTATTCGTACAAGTGAAGGTTCATACACGGAGGATGACAAAGAAATTAGTGAAATCCTAAAAAAGCAGTATGAGGACATGTTTAGCACTCCAATAAACAACATGAAAGTAGAAGATCCAGACAATTTTTTATGCGGGATACCCAAACCCCTGTAAATATAACTGATATCAACACGAGCGCACTAAATTTTGAAAGAGAAATTGAAAACATGCCCATGCACTCGGCCCCAGGTCCAGACTCATGGAATTCAATATTTATAAAGAAATGCAAAGTGCCGGTAGCACAGGCACTCAGTATAGTGTGGAGGAAGAGCTTGGACACGGGGGAGATACCAGATGCACTTAAAGTAGCAGACATAGCCCCTCTACACAAGGGAGGGAGCAAAGCATTGGCAAAGAATTATAGACCAGTTGCACTAACATCGCACATAATAAAAGTATTTGAGAGAGTGATTAGGAGTCAGGTCACCAATTTCATGGAGACCAATGACCTTCACAACCCAGGCCAACATGGATTTCGAGCGGGAAGATCGTGCCTCTCACAGCTACTTGAGCACTACGATAAAGTCACTGAGGCATTAGAAGAAAAACAGAATGCTGATGTGATATACACGGACTTCGCAAAGGCTTTCGATAAATGTGACCATGGCGTGATAGCACACAAAATGAAGTCAATTGGAATAACCGGTAAAGTAGGACGCTGGATACTCAGTTTTCTGTCAAACAGGACTCAGCGAGTAACGGTCAACCATATAAAATCTAGTCCAAGTGCAGTTAAAAGCTCTGTACCTCAGGGTACAGTCCTTGCGCCGCTGCTTTTCCTTATTCTCATATCAGATATAGACAAAAATACAAGTCACAGCTTCGTATCATCCTTTGCAGATGACACAAAAATCAGTATGAAAATTACCTCGGCTGAAGACATTGAAAAACTTCAAGCTGATATCAATAAAGTTTTCGACTGGGCATCAGAAAATAATGATGTTTAACAGTGATAAATTCCAGGTACTCAGGTACGGTAAAAATGAGGACCTTAAACATAATACAGGGTACAAAACACAATCAAATGTGCCCATAGTAGGAAAACAGCATGTAAAGGATTTGGGAATAATGATGTCTGACGACCTAACGTTTAGGGAGCATAACCAAGCAAATATTGCGACAGCCAGAAAAATGATAGGATGGATTACGAGAACTTTCAAATCCAGGGATCCCATCACAATGGTTGTACTCTTCAAGTCACTTGTGCTGTCCCGTCTTGAGTACTGTTCAGTACTCACTTCCCCCTTCAGAGCAGGAGAGATTGCTGAAATAGAGGGAATACAGAGAACATATACAGCACGTATAGACGCGATAAAGCACCTAAATTATTGGGATCGTCTCAAAGCTCTCCAAATGTACTCACTAGAGAGAAGACGAGAGAGATATCAAATAATATACACCTGGAAGATACTGGAGGGCCAGGTCCCAAATCTACACAGTAAAATAACAACGTACTGGAGTGAACGATATGGAAGAAAATGCAGAATAGAACCAGTGAAGAGCAGGGGTGCCATAGGCACAATCAGAGAACACTGTATAAACATCAGAGGTCCGCGGTTGTTCAACGTCCTCCCAGCGAGCATAAGAAATATTGCCGGAACAACCGTGGACATCTTCAAGAGGAAACTAGATTTATTCCTCCAAGGAGTTCCGGACCAGCCGGGCTGTGGTGGGTATGTGGGCCTGCGGGCCGCTCCAAGCAACAGCCTAGTGGACCAAACTCTCACAAGTCAAGCCTGGCCTCGGGCCGGGCTTGGGGAGTAGAAGAACTCCCAGAACCCCATCAACCAGGTATCAACCAGGTATCAACCATCACCTCACAATCACTGCTATATCACCATCACCTTGCTATCACTGGTATATCACCATCACCTCACTATAACTGCTATATCACCATCACCTCACTATAACTGCTATATCACTTTCACCTCACTATCACTGCTATATCACCATCTATCACTTTATCAATATCACTTTACCATTGTTATATCACTAACTCGATATTACTTCTATATCACTATCATCTCACAATCACTGCTGTATCACCATCACCTCACTATATTTGTTTCATCACCTCACTATCACTGCTATATCACCATCACCTCACTATCACTGCTACATCACCATCACCTCACTATCACTGCTATATCACCATCACCTCACTATATTTGTTTCATCACCTCACTATCACTGCTATATCACCATCACCTCACTATCACTGCTACATCACCATCACCTCACTATCACTGCTATATCACCATCACCTCACTTATATATCACCACCTCACTACCACTGCTAAATCACCATCACCTCACTATCACTGCTATATTAACATCACTTCACTCTGCTATATCACCATCACTTCACTCTCACTGGTATATCACCATCACCTCACTATCACTGCTACATCACCATCACCTCACTATCACTGCTATATTAACATCACCTCACTAACACTGCTATATCACCATCACCTCACTGATATATCATTATCACCTCACTCTCACTGCTATATCACCATCATTTCACTGCTATATCACCATCATTTCACTGATATATCACCCCCTCACCATCACTGCTAAATGACCATCACTGCTATATCACCATCACCTCACTCTCACTGCTGTATCACCATCACCTCACTATCACTGCTATACCACCATCATCACACAATCATTGCTATATCACTATCACTGCTATATCACCATCATCTCATTATCACTGCTATATCACCATCACTTCACTCTCACTGCTATATCACCATCACCTCACAATCACTGCTGTATCACCATCACCTCACTATCACTGCTATATCACCATCACTTCACTCTGCTATATCACCATCACCTCACTCTCACTGCTATATCAACATCACCTCACTATCACTGCTATATCACCATCACCTCACTGATATATCATTATCACCTCACTCTGCTATATCACCATCACCTCACTATCATTGCTATATCGCCATCATTTCACTGATATATCACCACCTCACCATCACTGCTATATCACCATCACCTCACTCTCACTGCTATATCACCATCACTGCTATATCACCATCACTTCACTCTGCTATATCACCATCACCTCACTCTCACTGCTATATCACAATCACTGCTATATCACTATCACCTCACAATCATTGCTATATCACCATCACCTCACTATCACTGCAATATCACCATCATCTCACTATCACTGCTATATCACCATCATCTCACTATCACTGCTATATCATCATCACCTCACTATCACTACTATATCACCATCATCTCACTATCACTGCTATATCACTATCATCTCACTATCACTGCTATATCACCATCATCTCACTATCACTGCTATATCACCATCACCTCACTATCACTCAGGTCCCACACAGGGTCAGACACGGACCAACCTGAGTAACAAAACTTAACCGTGGATAAGTTGCCATGTATATATTTTACACCAAAATATAACAATGTAATATAATATACAGTATATTATTTCATTATCCATAGTGTTACTCTACAGTTAAAAATTGGTCGGTAATTGTTATTCTATAAATAATATTACTGCTAAACACTGCTAATTATTATGTTAATTGTAATAGTAATGGCAATTATGTTTTGTAACTGTTTGTTGACAGTTTCCCTGAGTGTTGCCATACTGGTCCATGATGTGTTGTGATATTACCATACTGGACCATGGTGTGTTGTGATATTACCATACTGGTCCATGGTGTGTTGTGATATTACCATACTGGACCATGGTGTGTTGTGATATTACCATACTGGTCCATGATGTGTTGTGATATTACCATACTGGACCATGATGTGTTGTGATATTACCATACTGGTCCATGGTGTGTTGTGATATTACCATACTGGTCCATGATGTGTTGTGATATTACCATACTGGACCATCGTGTGTTGTGATATTACCATACTGGTCCATGGTGTGTTGTGATATTACCATACTGGACCATGGTGTGTTGTGATATTACCATACTGGACCATGGTGTGTTGTGATATTACCATACTGGTCCATGGTGTGTTGTGATATTACCATACTGGACCATGGTGTGTTGTGATATTACCATACTGGTCCATGGTGTGTTGTGATATTACCATACTGGACCATGGTGTGTTGTGATATTACCATACTGGTCCATGGTGTGTTGTGATATTACCATACTGGTCCATGGTGTGTTGTGATATTACCATACTGGTCCATGGTGTGTTGTGATATTACCATACTGGTCCATGGTGTGTTGTGATATTACCATACTGGACCATGGTGTGTTGTGATATTACCATACTGGTCCATGGTGTGTTGTGATATTACCATACTGGACCATGGTGTGTTGTGATATTACCATACTGGACCATGGTGTGTTGTGATATTACCATACTGGACCATGGTGTGTTTGATATTACCATACTGGTCCATGGTGTGTTGTGATATTACCATACTGGACCATGGTGTGTTGTGATATTACCATACTGGACCATGGTGTGTTGTGATATTACCATACTGGTCCATGGTGTGTTGTGATATTACCATACTGGACCATGGTGTGTTGTGATATTACCATACTGGACCATGGTGTGTTGTGATATTACCATACTGGACCATGGTGTGTTGTGATATTACCATACTGGACCATGGTGTGTTGTGATATTACCATACTGGACCATGGTGTGTTGTGATATTACCATACTGGTCCATGATGTGTTGTGATATTACCATACTGGACCATGGTGTGTTGTTGTCACCACCCTTTAGTCTAAATATGGTTCTTCACCCAGCAGTGTTAAAGTAATATAAAATCGGCCTTGCCACAAACGTCTAGGGGTATCAAAAGTCACTGTATAAAAAAGGTGAACAATATATTTGTGCTAAGGGGGACAAAACATAACAATTAAATAGTACGTAAGAAAACCAGAACATTCTTTAACTTGCTTTAACATTAACATAAAACTTCTTAGTGAAGCATGAGCAATATCACCAGAACATGAATATGCAAAAGGGAATACCCGCAATCATCTAACCAGAGAAATAACTAAAAATAACCAACACCAAGGACTGATCTTAACCCATGTCTACCCTCAACCACCGCCTTCACGCTACTGCCGGATTACTGGCTTGCCAGGACGGCGTCACCTCCCTAACTTTTTTTTTTTTTTTTGAGATATATACAAGAGTTGTTACATTCTTGTACAGCCACTAGTACGCGTAGCGTTTCGGGCAGGTCCCTGGAATACGATCCCCGCCGCGAAGAATCGTTTTTTCATCCAAGTACACATTTTACTGTTGCGTTAAACAGAGGCTACAGTTAAGGAATTGCCCCCAGTAAATCCTCCCCGGCCAGGATACGAACCCATGACACAGCGCTCGCAGAACGCCAGGCGAGTGTCTTACCACTACACCACAGAGACTGTTAACAACAACTATCAACAGACTATCCAAACTGGTCAACTGCCCACGGAGAAATACATGAGAATTGTAACACGAAAACTTCATACAATATACCATGTTATAATATATAATCATATATAAAATTTCTCATACTAGATACAACATTAATTAAAGAATAAGATAAGAATCACGAGTAATGAATGAATCTTAAAATGAATGAATGAGAGAATGAATGAATCTTTAACAAGATTCGTGACATCCCTCCCGGCCCCTAAGAAAAAAATGAAATGAACTGCAAGTTGATTTCATTTTTTTTTGACTGCATGAAATAACCCATGAAAAAATTACAATATAAAAATACGTCAACTAAGCAAAGAATTTCACAGAAACAAAATGTACAAAATGTATATACATCATGAATAAAGAACACTACAGATTATGGCACTGCAACAGGAAATCCTCTGGATAGGGCATCAGCAATAACATTTTGCCTCCAAGGAATATGATGAATTACAATATTGAACTCCTGCAGTATCAATGACCATCTAAGTATTCTCTGGTTTTTACACTTCATAGAGTTGATAAATGTCAATGGATTATGATCTGTATATACTACTACTTCATTTCCTGACAAATATGTTTCAAATTTCTTCACTGCCAGTATTAAACAAAGTGCTTCTTTCTCAACTACAGAGTAATTTGTGTCCTGTCAAACTTACGTGAAAAATAATAAACAGGATGTTCTAACCCATCTGGTCCTACTTGGAACAAAAAAGCACCTGCTCCTAAATCTGAGGTGTCTATGTGAAGAATAAAAGGTTTATCATACTGTGGACTAGCTAACACAGGTGTTGGAAATTTCCAACACTTATCATCCATTATTATATTATGATAAATTACTATTAACTTACTAATTGCAGTAGCTCTTAACATCACTAACCGTAGTGTTAATATAAATTAATCTGAGCATATTACTGATAATATTACTCCTGATAATGTAAATCAAGAGTTATTAATTGAAATTATTCAGTAACAGTTTTTATTCTGTTACGATCGAATGCTCTGGAGAAGTATAAATAACATCTCCATTTCTCGCTAGAGATCATTTATCGAGAATATTATAATTATTAATTCCCTATAATTTCAACCCAGTTCATATTATCGCATTTCATCCATAATTGCGCGGAAAAGAATAATTTGTGTTTAATAATTTCCGTGGTGAATGCGAGAGCGGGGAGAGGGAGGGCGGCGACGCCATTACAACAACAAGGCACGCGCACGAAACAGCATGGGAGAAGCACATGGCTTTGCTGGGAATTCTTATCGACAAGAATTACGTTGATACCCAGTTAATAAGTGGAATTTACTTGCCTGTGTTCTATAGTGCCTCAGCAGTGAATAAAGCGTCTACAATTAATACCAAGACCCATAATTAAGTGTGCACAGCAGTGAACATTGGGTCCAGCAGACGCACATTTCGGCAGACCTTAGTACTCAGTTACGCTCCTAAGTATTATTTTTTGATGCATCAAAGTACATAGTACCTTAGTGAGTAGTTTGTCGTCATGAAGAATGAACATCCATAATACCACGTTAGTAATGTTTATTACCCATCTCAGTTTCATGAATATCTGAACATAATTTGTAGCCTAGTCAATTGCTACTTTATGTTTCTTGTATTACAGCGTGTATTTGAGACGCCAGCAAGATTCTCATCAATCGTGTTATTTACCTCGAGTTATTTCTCTATGGGGATTCCGTGACCACGAGGACGAATGATGAACTGGCGTTAGAAATCGTCTTACAGCTAAGACACATTTTTCTTATAAATTTATTCAATTTAATTATGGCTTCTGTAATTAATATAACAATTACCATAGTATGTTGATTGCCCGATTTGGTAATTAATGTTTATTCTTTAACTGTGCTCAATATTTATGCTCAGTGATTAATGATGATTATAATATAATTTGATTACCATATATTTGAATATATTGTAGTTAGATTTACCATATTACTAATACCATAATGAACTAGTGACGAACCACACTGGTTCCTAGATATATATGAACTTCTAGAAATAACCCCCCAATGTTGATATTTGAGGCTTTGGCTTTAATTAATAATTACAGTCTTCATTATTTTCAAGTGAATATTCATTGAATGAGTTTCCATAGACACTGGTTCTCTGGTGTCATTCTAATGATCATTTTATTTGTTTTCCCTCTTTTCTCAAAAGCGGGTGGTCCTTCGATTTATTTCAATACAATAATTAAATAATTTATTTTCTGAGTTCAAGCCCCAGATACCCAACATTTTGGTCTCTTCGAACCGGATGATTACTAATCAATTAATCTATATCAGTTCTCAGACTGAAACAACATTTTGGTCTTATCGAACTGGATACATACCAATTACCATTAAACTGTATCCGTTCTCAGAAACCAAAACAACATTTTGGTCTCTTAGAACTGGATACAATCCAAGAAATTCTTACAATTAGTCCTGTACTAATGAGTAGTACATACATTATACATTTTTGTGCTGACCCTAGCAAGGGTGGGATTCAACATTACAGTAACTCTGATTAGAGTACTTCCATATCAATTATTTGTGTATTCATTATTTTTGTGTGTGGTTTTGAGTGTTGCTGTATGATCACCATTACATCTAATGGTGATAATGATGGGCTAGCCGGACGAAAGTTAATGGTGACATGCAGACACCACTCAAAATCTTTAGCTATATACTTGTTAGGTAGGGACATTTAACCTCAAAGTGAGGTAGAGTTTAATTTAGCCAGAACTCAGGCTATACTCAATATTAATTATCAACTAATGAACAAGTATCCCAGCTTCATTAGTAATATTCAATCAAGTCCTATGAAATTTGGACTTAAAGCTAACATGGCTACTCCTGAGCAATTAAGGAGAACCTATATTGGCCTCAAAGGCCATTTAACTAGACTAATTAATAAGTCTGATGACTTGTCCAAGGCAACTCCCATTGATTACTATCTACTAGAATCAGTGAGAGTAGCTAATCTTAAGTTTGATCAAGTTAAATCAGCAAGTCAGTCTTATCTTAACTCACTGAATGCTACTGAAACTGATCTAGAGGAATTAGATCAAATTGTAGCAAATATTTCACAACACGAAGATGAGACTCAAGATAAATTTGATGTACTATCCAGTATAGTAAACCATCAATCCAATACAAATTCTACTATGTCTCAATCCAGTAATCAATTACCTGAGGTTCGTCTACCTACTTTAGACTTACCTACATTTGCAGGGCTGGATGAAGAAAATTGGGACACATTTTGGACTTCATTTGAAGTTCATATCCATAACAGGTCTTATCTTGACCCAATTTCTAAATTTTCATACCTGATTAGTCTTCTCAAAGGGGAAGCTAAAAAGGTTATAAATAACTTAGCTCTCACTGAGAGTAATTATGTGGAAGCTATAAAACTGCTGAAGTTGAATTATTGCAACCAGGAGTTAAGTATAGCTAACCTTTATTACCAATTGCTAGATCTGAATGCACCAAGTAACAGACCAGACTCACTTCAAAGCTTCAGGCTAGAAGCAGAGTCTCTAGTGAAGGCCTTAGGTACTAAAGTTGATGTACCAGCTTCAGAATGGTCAATCAAGTTACTTTTGCAGAGGAAATTACCTCAAATTATCTTAGCAGAAATATGTTCACATTATAAACCGAGTTTCTCACTCTCGAGCAAATATTCGAGGGCTGAGAATAACAGTTAACAGGTTGAAGACTCATGATAAGATTAAACCTGAGTCTAAATTACCTAACATTGACATCTCAGTCAAACCCCAATGACTTTGAATAAATCCAATAAACTAA